>WOXC01006574.1:0-152205 GCA_011680675.1 Gymnobelideus leadbeateri
TGGATATAATCTCTGTTTTCCCTTCAGTAAGATGGAATTCTGATCAGAAGAATTCCTGATTTGCATATTTGTTCCTTATAATGAAACTAATCAATTAAATGACTATCTAATTACTGTCACTTTGTCTCTGGCCTGCTGTTTCATTATTCTTAGGCTAGAGACTGGCTCAGTAAAATACTGTTAAGAGAGAGTTGAAATTCTATACTTAGAGTACATTTGTACATCTCTAACTAGTGAATGCACAACACCAGAGGTATACCAAGTCTACTTTAAGTTTTGAATCTCCAGTTTAAGTCTAAACAGTTGAAGAAGCTGCATGAGTACTGATCAAAGATATATATTATAACTAGGCCTCTTCTATGGACATGTCTTCAGGGAGCATCTCTATTGGCCTTTTTCTCTAAAAAGAATGAGTGAGGCATGTTTCTCTACCCTCATCTCCTGGCCTGAGGAAGGGGCTAGAAAAGATTCCCTAATTTTTTTCTGCTTCACTTAACCCTGGTCTATGTACTGCAGCAGATAGTGATCCCACCCTTTGGGTGAAATGCACAAAAATGTGTAGAAGAACTTTTGTGAAGATGATTCCACTCACCATTGGTACATTGAATGAGTGCATCCTTATGGACAACAGAGAATCCAATAGACCTGAAAGACAAAATAACTCTTGCTATAAGATAACTCAGGAGGTTTGTCTTAAGTTAAACATGGCTGGCAGATGAAAGTCAACTTAGTGCAGTTGGAGCTTGGATACATGATTTTTGTTATTGCTGTGTTCTGGAGTGACTATTGTGATGAGCAGCACTATGAAGCTAGTGTAGGTTTCACAATCAAATCTAATCTTGTCAACACACTTGGATGCCCACCAAAAGCAGTGAATGACATGCTCATGACAATGCAATTATCACTTGTAGGAAAAGAGCCACACTGCCATCATCAGCGTATGCTCCCATCATGGCAAACCCTGATGAAGTAAAAAAATATATATTATCAAGACCTGAAGACTCATCATCAATGTGCTAAAGAAGGAAAAGTTTGTAGTCTTGGATGACTTTAAAGCCACAGTGGTCACAGACTAATAGACCTGACATTGAGTCCTTGGGAGGAATAGAGTCAGAAACAAGAACAACAATGGTCATTTACTACTGAAGATGTATGCATCTGATGAATTTCTCATCACCAATGCTGTTTCCCCTTTACCTAAATGAAATAAAGTTTTGTGGATTCACCCTCACAGAAAACATTGTCATTTAATGGACTCTGTCATTGTGAAAAGAAGAGACAGAAAGATAAAAGCTATTTGTGGCAAAGAGTGCTAGAGCTATCATAGATTTATCCTCTCCAAGCTAAATAATGATATTCAACAAAAGAGGCAGGCCCAAGGCAAGAAAACTATCAGAAGACTCAATGTCAACAGATTAAAATGCTTCTCCATACATGAACATTTTATTACTGACTTAGAGGAAAAGCTGAGCCAAAATACAGTTGGCAACAGAGGTTTCGTGTTAGATTTGGAGCTAGAACACTCACAAACATCAGGATTGGTTTGATGAAAATAATGGGGAAACTCAGAAACTACTAAATGAAAAATAGAGAACAGGGTTTGCCAGCAGTACAATTCATCCGTCTCTAAGAAGGCAGCATTTAACTATACAAGGAGTAAAGTGCAAGCAAAACTTAAGAGAATACAGAATTCTTGGTTCAGTAAGAAGGCAGATGAGATGCAGCTGAGCTAATGGTAACAATCAAAAATACTTCTACGATACGCTGAAGGCTACTTATGGGCCAAAGACCTTTGGTGAATCTCATCTACTCAGTTCTAACACGGCTGTGCAATGATAAGGATGTGATCCTGGAGAGATGGGCTGCCACTTCCACAGAGTTCTTAATAGACTGCCACTTCCACAGAGTTCTTAATAGACTGCCATCAACCAGTGCTGAAGCCATTGACCTTTTACCTCATGTTGAAGTCAATCCCTCTCTAGACAAACTTCCAGTTGAAGAAGTGATTTTAAGTGCCACTAGGCTCCTGTCTTATGGCAAAGCACATGATGTTGACTCCATTCCAGCAGAGATTTACAAGGTAAGGGATACTGCTCATAGAAAAGCTGATGGAAAATTTCTAGGTTGTATGACAAGAGGAGGTTACCCCCAGGATATCAAGGATACCCTACAGTGCATCTCTATAAAGGAGAAGGAAATAGGTAGTCCTATGACAACCACAGGGGGAGTTTATATCTTTGTCATTGCCAGCAAAATTCTTGCCAGAATCCTCCTTAATTGGCTGATCCTTCACATGGAAGATGGTCACCGACCTGAAAATCAATGTGGCTTCAGAAATGGCTGTCAAGTGGCTGTCATGGTGTTTGCTGCCCTACAAATCCAAAGAGAAATACCAGTAGCAGAAAAGAGACCTGTACACAATGTTTGTTGATCTAACTAAGACTTCTGATATTGTTAGCTATGAGGGATTGTGGAAGATCATGGAAAAATCCAGTTGCTCAGAGAAGTTCATCAGTATTGTACACCAGTTTCATGATATCCTGCCTGAAACAGTTTTGGATAGTCACCAGGGGAGTGAAACAGGGCTGTGTGCTTGTGCCCATGCTTTTTAGCATGATGTTTTCAGTAATGTTGTCAGACAACTTCAATAAGGACAGCTAGGTGGCACGGTGAATAGAACACTGGCCCTGAAGTTAGAAAGATCTGGGTTCAAATCCAACCTCAGACACTTCCTCCCTCCAAAAAAAAACCAAACAAACCAACCAAAAAAACCAAAATCAAACAAACAAAAGACACAAGGACAAAAACAGTATCAAGGTCAGCTACTGCCCTGATGGTAAATTATTTAACTTGAAAAGACTATAAGCTAAGCATTTTAAAAAGTCAAGGATGATTTTGTGGTCAATGCAGTCTCTGAGGCTAAGAAATGACAAAGTATTAATCGGGTTTTCTGCTGCTTGTGCTAATTTTGGCCTGACAATTAATACCAAGAAAAGAGGTTTTCTATGAGCTAGCACACCATCCATACATGAAGCCATTGATTACAGTAAATGGAGAAATTCTGAATGCTATGGATAAATTCACTTACCTTGGCAGTGTATTTTCTAGGGATGTCCACACAGATAATGAGGTTTACTCACAAATTGCCAGAGCTAGATCAGAAGTTGGGAAGTCTCTGAAAGAAAGTGTGGGAGAGAAGAGGTATTAGGCTGCCCACCAAAATGAAGTTCTATAGAGCTGTTGTGCTGACTTAATTGTTGTATGCCAATGAAAACTGGACAGCATACCAGTTCCATGCCAGGAAATTCAATTGCTTTTATTTGAATTGTCTTAGTAGGATCCTGAAGATCACCTGGCAAGATAAGGTACCCAATTGTAAGGTCTTTTTTCAGCTAATAAGCACTGGTAATTGAAATAAAGATAAAACATGTTCCTTTCATTTTCAAACTGGGGAAGTGGACAAAAGGCAAATAAATGTCATCATACAAAATAAATACAGTATAAAAGACAATTTCAGAGGGAAGGCATTTTATGAGCTGATAGGTGGTGAAAGACAGACCCAGGGTGATGGAAGTGTTAATGAAAAGTTAGGAAAATATGAGAAAAATTATATAGGAAGATTTACCAAAAAGATTATCATTGGTTGGACATGGAAAGAAATATCTACTGAATACTATTTATTAATTTTTAAATATGCATCTTTTTCAGCTAAGGGAATAAATACTGTATACTTGGATATTATCAAAGAATTCTTTAGAGGAAATAACAATAAGTAATAAAACACAAGGAAACATTTCTGTATAGTGAAGTAAGTAGTCAAGTTTATAACTACTGAAAAATATTTTAAATTAACGTACAAAAAGGGACCTTTTCATATACACATGCAAAAAATATTATTATATGAATCCAAACATCTCAATTTCATTTTGTTATTTAAAGTATATAATGAATTCCATAATTATTTTCAAAATTGTACACCTTATCTGAACTTTCTTCTTAACTTCCTTCTGTTTTCCTCTATTCATTTTTAAAATGTTTCTTTGTCCCTCTCCCTCCCCATTTCTCTGTCTCAGTCTCTCTGTCTTTCTGTCTCTGTCTGTCTCTCTGTTTCTGTCTCTGTCTCTGTCTCTGCCTCTCTCTCCCTCTCTCTCTCTCTCTCTCTCTCTCTCTCTCTCTCTCTCTCTTCTTTTCACTCTCCCTCTTTTCCTTTCCCTTGCCCTCTTTTCCTCTATACATTTGTACTGCCAGTCGTCCTATCCCTCCTCCCTTACCTATCCAGTTAGGTAACTCAGTTCAGTGCCTCTGCCTCTCCAAAGGAAGGTAAATTTTGATGGTCAAAAGCTGCTTCATTAACTTAGGGTTAACTGGCTCTATCTCCTTCTCAAAGACCAAGCCTTAAACCCATTTCACTCTGGAGGTCATGGATTGGACAACAATAGGTCCCTGCCCTCCTAGCACAGAGTGAATGTAAACAGTAACTTTTTCTCTTTTGACCAGCAACCCTGAGGGTCTTCCCCTCTCAGTTTGATTTATTTTATTTTATTTTTATTTTATTAAAGGGTGCATACCTAGACTCAATTCTTAAAGAGGACTAGTCACTGAATGAGCATTACCCCTCTCAAAGTGAGAACCTGAAAAGGCCCCTAAAAGGGCCAGGGCCTCCTATTGTATCCTGGGTCATCTCCACTTATGGCCACTACACCTAGCTGGCTCTGGAGGGGAAAGTGAGGCTAGTGATCTCATAAAGTCCTACCTCACTCAAAGCAATGTCAACTGCAAGTCAGGTCATCATCTCCCTGATGTCATGATATTCTTCAAGAAAGGACAATTGCAACAACATCCTCCCTCATTAAAATAGAAAAAAAGAAAAGAAATAGAACTTGTAAAAATCATCTGAGTCAAGCAAAACAAACCCAAATGGTAGATGTGTTAAACAAAAACAAACAAGCAAAAATGTATGTTTCTTTCTTTCTTTTTTTTCAACTTGAGTCTTTCACCTCTCTGTCAGGAGGTAGATAATATGTTTCATCACAAGCATTCTAAACACATGATTGGTCATTGCATTGGTTATTTTTCAGAGTTGTTTTCTTTAGAACATTATGGCCTTTGTACAAATTGTTGTCCCAGTTCTGCTTACGTTACTCTGCATCTGTTCATAATATCTAGGATTTTCTGCAACCATCTTTTTAGCAATTTATTACACTCATAATAGTCCATTATTTTCACATGTTACATTTTATTATCCATTTCCCAACAATGGATGTTCGATTTAAATTCTAGTTGTTTTTTGTTTTGTTTTGTTTTTTTTCCCCATTTTAAATTCTCCATTCAGGATAGAGAAGTTTATAAATTCTCTTTGCTCCTGACCATTTACTTTCACTTTTATCCATTGTTGCTTGTTTCCTTATTGAATTTGATGTCTCTCAATTTCATACTGTTCATTAAACCATTCTTTGTCCCTTTTAATTAAAATGAGATTTTCCAAACTGGCCTTTTCTTTCCTGAATTCATTAATCCTCTTCTAATGCAAACAGACTGAGAAATAGGAAATTATGCCTCACTTCATTCGCACTTCAACACTAACCTATTCCATTTTTTCAGTCTGTTTTTCAGTATTGTCTGACTCTCCATGATATCATTTGTGGTTTTCTTGGCAAAGATACTGGAATGATTTGTCACTTCCTTCTCCAGTTCATTTTACAAATGAGGAACTGACGTAAACAGGTTTATGTGACTTGCTCAAAATCACCAAGTTAGTAAATGCCTGAGGCAAGATTTGAACTCATGAAATGAGTCTTCCTGACTCCAGGACTGGCACTATGTCCACTATGCCACCAGCTGCCCTGCATTTCATTTGCTCTCCCTTATCTTTTCCCCTTTAAAAATCTCAACATAAAACGAGTCCACTCCAGTTAAGGTAGTTGTTTTTTCCTTTGAAGAAATTAAGGTTCTGGCCATAGCACCCACAGAACGGCACAGAGAAGCTAACTTCCTGCTGAGGACAGACCAGCAGCCCTGCAGGGTGCAGCCAGTGCAGTGCTCTGAGAGCAGGCAGCACAGCACGCTGGGAACCGACAGCGCAGCCCACAGAGCCTAGCCCAGGTCCTCGGTTTTAGCCCCAGGGCGGCCTGGCCTTCAGCCAGCTGGTGGAACCCCAGAACACCAGCAATTGTGGCGATTCCAGAATTATCAGCACAGATATGCCTAGGACAAAGTGAGAGGTTAGTGCCCTATGGACTTTGGGACCAGTATTTGGGGAACAAGTGGCTTCCTCCCCTGGGGGCAAAAAGCTGCTGAAGAAACAGCTGCACAGAAGCCATTTTGCAGTTTCAGTAGTGGCTCTAGCTCCTGGTCTGCAAACTGTAGGAAGATCCAGCAATCAGTCTGGGGGTTAATCGCTTTTGCTTTAAACTGCCTGGATCTGGATTGTGGTCTGGGGGGAAGTTTGGGGTGGGTATCCAACTTGCCAGAGTGGGTGGAGGCTTTACAGAGGCCACCCAACTGGCAGAAGTTGTGAAGACTCCACGTTTGGGCGGAAGCTCCCCTGTCTGGTGGCAGAGTCCTACTGTGGCAACAAGCCCAAAAATCAAGTAATTAAGTGGCAATATGCCTAGGCAAATGAAACAAAATAAACAGAAAAGTTCAACATTGGACTCCTATTTTAGGGGCAAAGAGGCTCAAAGCATGGAGGAGGACTGTGAGGTCAGAACTCCTGCACCAAAAGCCACAAATGAAAATACAAGCTGGCTACAGGCCATAGAGGACCTTAAGAAGCAGATAAGAGAAGTGGGGGAAAATTTGGGAAGAGAAATGAAAAAGATGCAAGAAAAGTATGAAATGACAGTCAACAGCCTGACTGAGGAAAATAACACCTTAAAAAATAGACTAACTCAAATGGCAAAAGAGGCTCAGAAAGGCAATGAGGAGAAGAATGCCTTAAAAAGCCAAATTTGCCAGATGGAAAAAGAATCTCAAAAGCTCACTGAGGAGATTCATTCCTTCAGAGTTAGACTGGAGCAAATGGAAGCTAGTGACTGTATGAGAAACCAAGATACTGTTAAACAGATCCAAACAAATGAAAGAATAGAAGGCAATGTGAAATATCTGAAGTGGGAAAAACCACTGACCTGGAAAACAGATCCAGGAGAGACAATTTAAAAATTATTGGACTACCTGAAAGCCATGATCAAAGAAAGAACCTAGAAATCATCATTCAAGAAATTCTCAAGGAAAATTGCCCTGATGTTTTAGACCCAGAGGGCAAAATAGAGGTTGAAAGAATCCACTGATCACCTCCTGAAAAAGATCCCAAAAAGAAAACTCCTAGGAATATTATATCCAGGTTCCAGAACTCCCAGATCAAGGAGAAAATACTACAAGCAGCCAGGAAGAAACAATTTCAATATTGTGGAAACACAATCAGAATAGTACAGGACCTGGCAGCTTCTACACTGAGGGATTGAAGGGCATGGAATATGATATTCCAGAGGGCAAAAGAGCTGGGAATGAACCCAAGGGTCACCTACCCAGCAAAACTGAATATCTTGTTTCAGGGGAAAATATGGTCATTCAGTGGAATAGAGGACTTTCAAGCATTCTTGATGAAAAAACCAGAGCTGATTAGAAAATTTGACATTCAGACACAAGAAGCAAGAGATGCTTGAGAAGGGAATCAAGGTAAAGAACTCAAAAGGAACTTATCAAAGTTGGACTATTTACAGTCCTACATGGAAAAACAATAACTGTGTTCGATGAAACCTTTCTCATTATGAAAATAATGGAAGAAGGGTACATGGCATATGTTCAGTATACATGGATAGAGGGCATAGGTTGAATTTGATGGGAAGGGATGATCTATTATTTTTTTTTGGAGGGCAATTGGGTTTGGGTGACTTGCCCAGGTTCATGTGGCTGGGTTTTTGTTTGTGTGTTGGGTGTCTGGGGCCGGATCTGAGCTTGGGTCCTTCTGGCTCTGGGGCTGGCTCTCTGCTCACTGCGCCACCTAGCCACCCCAAGGAAGGGATGATTCTTAAGGGGTGAAGTCAAGAGGTGAGAGAGGAAAGTGGCAAGAGGAGATGGAGAGAGACAGGGCAGGGCAAACTATCTCATGTAGAAGAGGCAAGGGGAAGTAGTTGCAGGGGAGGTGAAGAACAGGAAGGCAAAAAGGCAAAAGCATATTCTCATTGAAGTTGGCTCAAGGAGAGAAACACATACATACTAAATGGAATATCTTACCCTCACTCACTCTCCTGAGTAGGGGAAAGGGGGATGAGAGGGGGATGATGGAGGGGAGGGCATTCTGGGGAGAGGGGAGGTTAGAAGTACCCACTATCAAAGAGGGACAGGATCAAAGTAGGGAATGGACCAGGTGGGAGGTGAGACAGGTGGGAGGGAAATATAAGCAGTCTTTTACAATATATCTACTATGGTAATGTTTTGCATAGCTATACATGTACAACACATACTGAATTGCTTATCTTCTCAGAGGGAGTGGGTGACAAAGGAGAAAGGGAATGGATCTGAAAATCGAAGTTTTAAAATTAAATGTTTCATAAGATGTCCAGGCAGTGGGGTTCAGAGATTCATCTTGCCCTAATGGCAAAGTCGAAGGGGGTATGGGAGAAGATATGGGAGAGAGCAGATTGGATGAGGGGATATCTAGTGGGACTGCTATTCTGGGGTGGTGGGTAGGGAAAAATGGGGGGAAAATGTAACTCATAATCTGGTGGAAATGAATGATGTAAACCAGAAGTTAATAAAGCATTTGTTTAATTAAAAAAAAAAGAAATTAAGGTTCTGAAGGGCCATTTATTTCTTCCTTTCCCTCCCCCAATTAAATGATTTTCATTATAATATTATTTTGCCCTTTCCAAATGCTCAAATGTAACAGGTTTCTATTGACTCTTTTGTTTGCATTTCAAATTTCTTACTAGAATATGCTCTTTTCATCACAAATGCTTGAAAGTACTCTATTCCATTAAACATTCCCCACTCTTTCCCCTCTCCTTGGAGCATTATACTTATTTCGACACATTAAGTTATTTTCAGTTACAGGCAAATATCTTTTGCCTTTTATAATACTATATCCCACAATAAATGTGGGAAAGATGGGTAGCTTCTGCCAATCAGGCAGCCATCTTGGCTAGAAACCCTAATGTCTTTTTCTCTTTGACATCTGATAATTCTATTGACAAGTCCTAAAGAGATTTAAGCTTAGAAATGTCACATCAATGTGGCATTTTCCCTAAATTGCAAAGAATGCAAAAATTAAGCATGTATTGGGGCAGCTAGGTGGTTCAGTGAATAGAGCACCAGCCTTGGAGGCAGGAGTATCTGAGTATAAATCCAGCCTCAGGCACTTAACACAAAAACTAGCTGTGTTACCTTGGGCAAGTCACTTAACCCCAATTGCCCTCCAAAAAAGCAAAAAACAAAAACAAAAATCAATCATGTACAAAACTACCATATTTGTGATGAAAAAATTAATTTCTCCTCAATTCAACATTGTACTGTATATCCCATTGTGTACATCTATATTTAGTAACTTATGGGAGACTTGGAAAAATTCATACATTTGTGGCTGCATTTTGAAAGATTCTGTTTTATTAAGACTGTATGGATAAGGCTTGATGAAAAGTAGGAAGAGATATACTGAATTACTACTCTAAGAATTCCAATATTTTAACAAGTATTTGACTCTTTACAGCAAAATATAAGTTCAGTGTCAAATAAGTAATAGGGAAAGACAAATATTGATTTTCTCAGAGTAACTGAATAAGTTCTCACATTTTTTTATTTATTTTAAAAATCTCATTCCTATATTACCCAAGGTTGTGGAACAATACCCAATGTATGATGTGTTTCAAAACTTCTTTAAATAAGTGCTCAGTTTTACAATATTTCTAGTATTCACCTGATAGACAAAATATTCCAGAGCTATAATAAAATTAACTGTTAGTTCTCAACCTCAAGCAGTGATAATAATAAGTATTTACCATCAAAAAGTGGAAGTCATAATTTTCATAAGTCATGGGTATATGTAGGACTCCAAAGAACTTCATAATAAAATGGATTGAAGGTGGTTAGGTGGCAAAGTGAGTAGAGTGCCAGCCCTGGAGTCAGAAGGACCTGAGTTCGGTTCCAGCCTCAGACACTTAACGCACACACAAACAAAAACCTAACCATGTGACCTTGGGCAAGTTACTTAACGCCAATTGCCCTCCAAAAAGCAAAAAAAAAAAATAAAATGTATTGAATGACTGTCATAAGAAGCATTGGTTATGGATTTTTGCAATGATAGAGAGGAAATAAAATGTTTATTATACTAGCAGATGATCAAATCTTTCAAAAAGGCCCTGTGATTCATCTCATTTACAACAGGCTAGTAGTCACAGCTAAGTTTATCTCCTTTTTTGGCAGGGGGAAGGCAGGGCAATTGGGGTTAAGTGATTTACCCAAGAGAGCTAGTAAGTGTTACACAGAGCTGGTAAGTGTTAAGTATCTGAGGCTGGATTTGAAGTCAGGTCCTCCTGACTCCAAGGCTTGTGCTCTATTCACTGTGCCACCTAGCAGCCCCCTTTGACTCACTTCTTAAAGAAGTTTATTCACTGAATGGACCTTACCTCACTCTCAGTGAATTCCTGAAAATACATTAGCCTAAAAGTGCCAGTGTGTCCCATTGCATCCTGGACCATCTCTAGTCATCCTGATGAATATTGGATCACTTGATACAGATGGCTCTGAAGGAGAAAGTAAGGCTGGGGACCTTGCAAAGCCCTCCCTCAAATCAAAGTAACTTCAAGTCATGTCATCATTTCCTTGATGCCATGGTCCTATTGCAAAGACAACATGGGACCATACTTACATCAGGCTTCAATATATATTTTCTGGCTTATTCCAAATTCCCACCACCATACAGTTAATGTTAAGGACAAAGAATAGTCTGCAGATGCCTTTTAGACTTTCTAAAAATTCAAGAGTCTCTGAATACAAAGTAAGATGTTATCAGCACAATCTTGAGGAAGTTGATCCTTATAAGTATAGCCCCTGAAGGATGGGAGTTAAAAGGATTCTGGACCTTGTCAACCCAACCACTGTGGTGAGTTGTTATATTGTAATGTTCTGAGACAAATGAAGTCCAAGGAGAATATGGAATATTTGTTGACCAGTTCTCAAAGTGTCTTTACTTCCTGAGGAGATTCCGGTGGACCATTTGAAGGTTTTGTCTTTTTCTATTTGTTCCAGTGTTTCAGTGTGTCCTTTGTGTCACTCTGTGTGTATGTATTTTCATTTTCTATGCCAAAATAATTTTGGCAATTTGGCAATAAATAATTCTCACCTTTGGTATCCTTCTAATATCTATTTATTACTGGGATACCTAATACTTAATTTTTGGGAAAAAAAAACAAAACTAAACTACCTGAGAGTTACACTTAGTTTTTATTTTAGAGATTTTCTGGGATTTACTTTAGGGTGGGGGGACAAGACAAAACAGCTTTTGTCTTCATCATCACTCTGTCATTGATAGGAGTATGAATCAGAGATTTCAACAGAAAGGGAGGAAGCATTCATGGCTTTAGATAGATTTAGTATGGAAGATCTCAATGAATGCATGGACAAGCGCTGGAAGACCTAAGAAGATGGTTGACAGATAAAAAAAAAACATATTCCTTTGTTTATCTTTTAAATTAGTTTTTTTTTTTTTGCTGTTTAATTTTAAACAAATGCTTTATTAACTTCTGGTTTACATCATTCATTTCCACCAGATTATGAGTTACAATTTTTCCCCATTTTTCCCCTACCCACCGCCCCAGAATAGCAGTCCCACAAGACATCCCCCTCATACAATCTGCTCTCTCCCATATCTTTTCCCATACCACCTTTGACTTTACCATTAAGGCAAGGTGAAACTCTGTGCCCCAATGCTTGCACATCTTATCTCCCAATTACATGTAAAATAGTATTAATAATAGTATTTACATATATTTGAAACATTTAATTTTAAAACCTCAAATTTCAGATCCATTCCCTTCCTCTCTTGTCACCCATTCCCTCTGGAAAGTTGAGCAATTCAGTATGTTTTATACATGTATATCTATGCAAAACATTACCATAGTATATTGTAAAAGGCTGCTTCTAATTCCCTCCTACACATCCCACCCCCAACCTGGTCCATTCCCTACTTTGATCCTGTCCCTCTGCTACAGTGGGTACTTCCAACCTCCCCTCCCCCCAAACTGCCCTCCCCTCCATCAGCCCCATCTCATCCCCATTCCTCCTACTCTGCTGCAGGGTGAGATATCCCATATAGTATGTATGTCATTCTCTCTCTGAGCCAAATTCAATGAGAATATGGTTTTGTATTGTTGCCTCCCTGTTCTTCCCCTCACCTGCAGCCACTTCCCCTTGCCTCTTCTACATAACATAGTTTACCCTACCCTGTCCCTTGCCATCTCCTCTTGCCACTTTCCTCTCTCACCTCATAACTTCACGCATTAAGTATCATCTCTTCCCACCAAATTCAACCTGTGCCCTCTATCTATGCATAACTGTAAACATATATATACATATTCACACATGTATTCTTATGCCTATATACCCTTCTTCCATTATTTTCATACTGAAAAAGGTTTCATCAGTCAGAGTTATTGTTTTTTTCCATGTAGGGATGTAAATAGTTGAACTTTGATAACTTCCTGTTGATTTCTTTTCCCTGATTACCTTCTCAGGCATCTCTTGTTTCTTGTTTCTGGATGTCAAATTTTCTATTCAACACTGTTTTTTCCTCAAGAATGCTTGAAAGTCCTTTATTCCACTGAATGACCATATTTCCCCTGAAACAAAATGCTCAGTTTTTCTGGGCAGGTGACCCTTGGCTTCAATCCCAGCTCTTTTGCCCTCTGGAATATCATATTGCATACCCTTCAATCCCTCAGTGTAGAAGCTGCCAGGTCCTGCGCTATTCTGATTGTGTTTCCACAATATTGGAATTGTTTCTTCTTGGCTGCTTAGAGTATTTTCTCTTGATCTGGGAATTCTGGAACCTGGCTATAATATTCCTGGGAGTTTTCTTTTTGGAATCTTTTTCAGGAGGTGATCTAGGGATTCTTTCAACCTCTTTTTTGCCCTCTGAGTCAAAAGCATCAGGGCAATTTTCCTTGAGAATTTCTTGAAGGGTGATTTCTAGGTTCTTTCTTTCATCATGGCTTTCTTTCAGGTAGTCCAATAATTTTTAAATTATCTCTCCTGGATCTATTTTCCAGGTCAGTGTTTTTTTTTCCCATGAGATATTTCACATTGCCTTCTATTCTTTCATTTGTTTGGATCTGCTTAACAGCATCTTGATTTCTCATAAAGTCATTAGCTTCCATTTGCTCCAGTCAACTCTGACGGAATGAATCTCCTCAGTGAGCTTTTGAGATTCTTTTTCCAGCTGGCAAATTTGACTTTTTAAGGTATTCTTCTCCTCATTGCCCTTTTGGGTCTCCTTTACCATTTGCGTTTGTCTATTTTTTAAGGTGTTGTTTTCCTCAGTCAGGCTGTTGACTCTCATTTCATACTTTTCCTGCATCCTTCTCATTTATCTTCCCAATTTTTCCTCTACTTCTCTTATTTGATTTTTTAAAATCCTTCTTAAGGTCCTCTATGTCCTGTAACCCACTCATATTTTCTTTTGGGGCTTCTGGAGCAGGCTTTCTGACCTCAAAGTCCTCCTCCTGTTCAATTCTTTGATCCTCTTTGCCCCCAAAATAGGAGTCTAATGTTGCATTTTTCTATTTATTTTGTTTCCTTTGCTTAAGCATGTTGCCACTTAATTACCTGACTTTTGGGCTTATTGCCACAGTAGGGCTCTGCCACTAGACAGGGGAGCTTCCATCCCAATCATTGGGGTCTTCACAACTTCCAGTTATGGAAAGTTGGATACCAATCTCAGACCTCCCCCCACCCCAGATCACAACCCAGATCCAAGCAGGTTAAGGCGAGAGCGATTAACCCCCAAGACTGATTGTTGGATCTCCCTCCAGTTTGCAGGCTAGGAGCTGAAGCTGCCACTGGAGCTGCAAAATGGAGAGTGTGCCTTGTCTCCTCAGTGGCTTCTAGCCCCCAGGAGTTGAAGCAGATGTGTTCCCCAAATACTGGTACCAAATTCCAGATGATATTAACCTCTCACTTTGTCCTAGGCATGTATGTGTTGATAATTCTGGAATAGCCACAGATGCTGGTGTTCTGGTGTCCCTCAGCCTGGCTGCTGGCCCAGCTTCCCTGTGGCTAGAACTGCGGCTCCTGTGGACCTGGGCTTGGCTCCCCGGCTCTGTGCTGGCCATTCCCTGCAGTGCCTGTCGGGTTGTCCCCAGTGGGAGGTTAGCTTCTCTGTGTTGTTCTGTGGGTGCTGGGGCTCCAGAAGTTTTTCAGAGTCCCCTTTTACATGGTTTGGAAGTAGTCTGGTGGGACAGCAACTCGGTAGTGCTGTTTCTACTCCACCATCTTAGCTCCGCCCCCAGAAAGCCTTAAATTAGTTTACAACCTGGCCACAACTTACCTTTCCAGTCTTACAGTAATATTAAGTCCTTTTACACATCCTTTGATCAATCTTATCTGATATTTTGCTCCATTTCCATCCTTTTTAAAAGCTGCCCTTCCTGTCTGGAAGGCAGTCCTTCCTTATATCTGCCTCTTGGGATATGTAGTTTCCTTCAAATTTCTTATGTAATGTCCCTCTCCCATGGGAAGTTTTTTTCCTGCTCCCCCAAGCTGTTAGTGCCTCCTCTGCAAAATAACTTGAATTTACTGTGTATATATTTTGAATGTATTTATTTGTATGTACCTTCAAGGGAACATGTTGTTGCTCCCAATGGGATAGGAGGTGTTTAGTACAGGTATTGTTTCTTTCATTGCTTTGTATCCCCAGTACCTGGTGTATATTGTTGGAGACATGAAATTAATATTTCTTGATTAACAGGATGAAATGATGTCAGTAACCATACTGATGAGATCAGAGATCAAATGAAATAAAAATAATAATTGTAACAATTCACATTTATATGTATAGGGGCAGCTAGGTGGCTCAGTGAATAGAACAATGGCCCTGGAGTCAGGAGCAACTGAGTTCAAATCTGGCCTCAGACACTTAATACTTATTAGCTGTGTTACCTTGGGCAAGTCACTTAACGCTGATTCTCCTGCATTACCCCCTCCAAAAGACAAAAACCAAACCAAATAAAAAAAAAACACATTCATATTCTGTGATTTTCTACCTCCCTGATGAAACTATAATGTTTCTTCCACATTTTAAGATTCCAATGGATCTGTGATCTTATTGATTGAATCCTCCCTCTAGTGATGCATGTTGCAGCCATCGAAGTTTCTTAAATGTATGACTTTTTTATGTCTTTTTTTACAATAAATCCCTCAAAAAAGTCAATAGAGGGGGAGTCAAGATGGTAGAGCAGAGCCAGCAACAAAACCAAACTATACCAACATTCCCCACCAAATACCTTTAAAATGACAAGTCAAACTTAATTCTGGAGTGACAGAATAAACAAAAGGACAGAAATCAGAATGCAATATGTTATTTCCATACCCCCCACACACACTTTCTTTACTTCTTTTCTTTTTTCGAAATGACTAATACATTTTCCATGATGTCACATGTATGTCACATGTATGTCACATGATATCGTATTGTCTACTTTCTCAATGCGTTCAAAGGGCCTAGAGAGAAAGAGAGAATTTGGATCTCAATTTTAAAAGATGAATGTTAAAATTATTAATTAATTAAAAAACAAATAAAAGAAGATATTTTCTAAGTGTTTTAAGGGAAAAATAGGAGGGTAACTGATTTCTTAGAAAGGCAATTTAAAGCATGGTCTGGATATAGCTTTATTACATTGGAATTGTGTATGAGAGCTAAACTTTATTTTAATGTTAGAAATAGACAAAAGAGAGTAGGAAGAAAGGAAAGAAAGAAGACACTGCTATGGAACACTTCATTCTAATTTCCTTATTTTATACCTACTTTTAGGAAGAAAAAATATCAACATCTTTCCTGAGAAATGCTAGATAAATTTAATCTCCAACCAATAATGTTTGCCCATTGTTAGCAGAATTATGACCTTTGGTGGTACAAAAGGGAAATGCATCTCTGATATCTAAAATTTATACAAGGACCCAAAGTTCATATTAATAACCCTCTAAAATTATTTGATTATAGAAGTTATCAATTATTGTTATATAAGACTTTTTCTGAATCAAGGCCCGGAAATGTCTGTATTTGAATGTCAATTTCTTGCCTACTTATCTTAGTCAAGTCATTTAAATTCTATGAAATTCAGTTTCCTAAGTAAACATGTTCTTGGAAATGAGAAGTTATTAAAAGCAAAATTCAGGTTATATTGACAATCACTCTGAATCAGTCCAAAAATGACGTGAGGGACTAAAAGTTGAGTACCACTTTTTGATAGCAGAATGATTCAATGATTTTGCACTATAGGAAAAGAAGTATTGTACAGTAGAATGGGCAAGTGGATTATTTAGAGTCAAAAGACCTAGGTCCATGTGGGTTGGCCATGGAAAAAATAATTTAACCTTCTTAAACCTCAGTTAACTCACTTGTAAAATGAGGATGTAGGACAAGATGAGTTCTAAAGTTTCTTATATATCTATATTTATGAGAGAAGATCTATGAAATAGACAAATAATCTATGATTTCTTCAAATTGAGAATAACCTGATGTGAGTTATTCTGCAACCTACTTAGGCAAACAACCCTTCTACAACTTGGTGCAAGGCAGTTGTCTTGGGGCAGAGAGGCTAAAGTATATGAGATTTGATATTTCAACTTAGGTCTTAAACTGAGCATTCTATCCACAATACCAGGCTTCTTCTAGTACTGGCTGCATATTCTTCCACAAATCATCAAATAATTGATCTTAACTCTGTTTATATATTTTTCTAATGGAAAGCAATTATTAAGCTCTTACAATGTTTTAGCACATTTCCTTTGTACTAAGTCTGGTGAGAAAGTATTAAAACAATTTATGAAAAAAAATAACTAGATAAACAAATAGCAAAAACATAAACACTAAACAAATCTAACACATACACACACAAACACATAAACACACACACAGAAAACACATTTTAAGATTCATTACCTCAATTCCTATACATTCTAATTAGTGAAGGAAGATAGATAGATAGATAGATAGATAGATAGATAGATGACAGATTCACTGAGAGAAAGAGAGAGACAGAGACAGAGACAGAGAGACAGAGAGAGAGAGAGAACATTTAGGGAGGAATGTGATCAGAGAAGTGAGAGGGATGAGAATGGGTACATTCATGGGAAAATTGATTCATTTCCATAAACGTTGTATTGACTTGATTACTATTCCCAGAGTTAGAGGTAACACAGGGCGAGGAAAGGGAAAACTATATGAGGACATATGAAGTAGAGGGGTAGGTCTGGTCAAGCCTAGCCATGATGATACAATGTGAAGCCAAGGATCTTACGGCAAGAACTGTAGTGCCAGGTAGGAGATGGTTGTTGGAACACAGAAGTATAATATGAAGATGACTGGAAAGCACTATTTTGGGTCTGGTTTAAGGTCTATATTCTTTCTCATATCATAGGTGAGCAGAAATAGCTGTTGGTGATTTCATTATAAAGCTAAATATCTCTAAAACAAAAGAAAGACCAAAGGGGCCAGGGGAAGGAGGGAAACACACACACACACACACACACACACACACACACACACAAACAAACAAAGAAACAGAGGCATAGAGAGAGAGACAGGAAAAGAGAATGATGGGAGGAAAAAAAAGAAAGAAAGAAGGAAAAAGAATGAGAGAAGGAAAGAAAGAAAAATTAAAAGAGACAAAACTCCCATCACCTATAGATAAGCATTTCATAAAATGATAAAACACTTTGAAAAAGTTCACGTAGTTGACCACAGGTAGTTTCATGAAAATGAAGCTTGTCAGATCTGTATATCAGGAGATCAAATTTAAGGCATTCCAGATTTTTCCATAGCCAATAATCTGATAAGTAATTTATATATTTTCTTGGTTTTAATTCTTTTTTTTTTGTTTGTTTGTTTTTGGAAATCAATTGGTGTTGAGTAACTTGCCCAAGGCCACACAGCTAGGTTTTTTATTTGTGTGTGCATTAAGTGTCTGAGGCCAGATCCGAACTCAGGTCCTCCTGACTCCAGGGCCAATGCTCTACTCCCTGCGCCACCTAGCCACCCCAGTTTTAATTCTTAATATGATAAAATTTAGTTTTGTTTAAAATTATCTTTGTTTCTAATACATGCGATATAATATAATTAAAGCTTTTTTTAATATTTTAGCTAAATGTTTTTTTTTACCCTTCTATAGCATTTTTTTCTTTTTGTTATTTAAAAACCCATATTACTTTGCATTTTAGTTTCTTTTTTATTCCCTTTCTTTTCTCCATTACTTTATTTAGCCATTAGACAGTAGACTCAAGGAGGTACATCCTAATTACCTACCTTGGATTTTGGCCAGTAGGTTAAGGTAAATTGCCTTATAAAATATCACACGGGATCATAATTATTCAGGACATTGATTTTTACAGCTTATCTAAAATGACACCTTCAGATAGTGAGGACTTCTAATGCTTCAATGAAGCCTGATTCAGTGATACCTGAAAGGAATAGTACCACCTGCTGATTTACCTATACCTTGTCCTGAATGATTACAATGTTCTTTGGACATTTGCCAGGTCATATTAATCAATGTAGCCAAAGTGAACTATAGCTTCAGATATTCTGCCCCACTAATTTAAGAAACCTTGAAGCAGAATGGCAATTATTTATTAGGGGAAATTAGACTAATAATCTTTATACAATTCCCAAACAGCAGATTAAAAAGACATCCAAAGATGCAAATGTGTTTTACTTTTATCCAGATTTTTCCATAAAGACGTCTTTATCATATGATCACTTAAAAGAATTAAGAAATTGATCAGAAATAGGAATGCTTGTTTCTCACTGGAATGACTCCTTATCACTAATGAAAAGCAATTTTCAAAAATTAAATTTGTTTTAGTATATTTAAAGTATGAGTTATGACTACAAAAATTAATTTTGAATTAAAAAATGTGAAATTTAAGTACTTTTTTATTTTCAAAAGGAAATCAAATTAATATCAAGAATTGACCATTTCAAAGAGTTTCTGTTAAAATCCAAAGACTTATATTTACTTGGTCCTTCTCACTCCATAGGTATGCAATATATTTTTATTTTGATAATTCAGGTAGGTAATATGGACTTCCAAACACTTCTTAGCACTCAGAGCTTATGCGTTGAGTATTTCTATTTATTACGTACTCATGAAACCTTATCTCTGGGGCACTTTTCTAACTCATATTTGCATTCACAGGTTGAGGTTCTCAGAGAAAGGCTGAGTACTTATACTCTTAGGATTCTAGGTGTAACCAAAAGACCTTGATGCTTAGGACTGGTGATCATGAACTCTCATCATAGTATTTCCCAAAGAATATAAATGAGTAGACTGAGTTAGTTTTTTGTCAAAGGCATTTAATAAGGTTGCATAATAAGAACAATGGGTAGAAGCATTCTTTGTGGACCAAATCCTGGGCAGCATTGTCCTGCAAATAAACATGGGTGTGTGGGAAAAGTGTGATTAAACCAACTGCATTGAAAAGGAGTCAGATGAAGATGGCAGAACAGAGGCAGCCATACAGCTGAAATCTCTTACTATTTCCCTCCAAATAACTTTCAAATAACTTCTCAAATTGAATTATGAGCCAATTGAAAGTTTGTGTGAGACTTTTTTTTTCAACACAAAACAACTTTGGAGGTGAGGTCTATAACACTAAGGGAACAGCCTGGAGTGGGCACATCAGAGCAATGCAAGCAGCAGACCTGGAGATTCCTGAACAGAAGCAGCTTCGGAAAGTCTCAGACCAGAGAGGTTAAGGATATCAGACAACTGGTCAGAAAGAGATTACAGAGAATCCTTTGTTAATTCTAAATGCAAGACTGTATTGTCCATATGAAGTTATGAGTCACAGTTCCAGGGTGAAGAGGAACACTAACACTTGCAGCTTCAGGAGAGCAGGGGACTTGATCACAGTCCCAAGGCCAAGAGGATTGCTAGCGATTTCAGCTGCAGGAAAGAAAGGGGTCTTTCTGGGTAAATATTAGAGCTCAGACTAGAAGAGCAATGACCACATCTCTCCTCAGATCATACCACTGTGAAAACAATAAAAACTTACAGACCCTTAGAACCATATCTGAAAACAGCAGCACAAAAACTCCTAAAGATTGAAACAATGCCTCCTACCCCAAGCTGGTAAGAATAACCAATTTGAACATATTATTAAATGTTAAAAATAGGCAGTAAATATGAGCAAACAATAAAGTGAGCAAATGTAAAAATGAGTAAATAATTAAAAAACAAAGAAAAAAAAAACAAAAAAACCAAAAAAAAACCCAGCTTGACCAGAAAAGGCTAGCAGGGTGACAAGGAAGATCAAGACAAAAATTCAGAAGAAGATAATGATCTTAAAACACATGGAAGCAAAACGTTAAAGGAAAAATAAACGAAATAGACATAATCCCAATAAGTATTTCTGGAGCTATAAAAGAATTTTAGAAATCAAATAAGAGAGGTAGAGGAAAAATTGGGAAAAGAAATGAGGATGATGCAAGAAAATAATGAATAGAGAATAGAAAACTTGGTGAAAGGGGAGTAAACAATTATTGAAAAAAAATGACATGCTAAAAAACAGAATTGGCCAAATGGTAAAAAAAAAAAAGGCATACAAATTCATTGTAGAAATTTGTTTCACATAAGAAGTCCTATAAAATTCCTTTCATGACACAATTAGTTTTTTTTTTCTTTTTAAACAAATGCTTTATTAACTTCTGTTTTACATCATTCATTTCTGCCAGATTTTGAATTACAATCATTTTTCTGCCCCTGTTTTTCCCCTACCCACCCTCCCAGAACAGCAGTCCTGCAAGACATAGATTCCTCCAATCTGCTCTCTCCCCTGGCCTCTCCCACACCCCCTTCGACCTCTCCATTAGAGGAAGGTGAATCTTTGTGTTCCAATGCCTGCACATCTTATCTCCCAATTACAAGCAAAAGAGTATTAATAATAGTATTTATATATATTTGAAACATTTAATCTTAAGACCATGAAGGTCAGATCCATTTCTTTCCTCCCTTGTCAACCATTCCCTCTGGGGAGATAAGTAATTCAGTATATGTTTTATATATCTAGCTATGCAGAACATTATCATAGTAGATATATTGTACAAGGCTGCTTATAATTCCCTCCCCCTCATCTCACGCCCCACCTGGTCCATTCCCCACTTGATCCTGTCCCTCTTCCATAGTGGGTACCTGCAACGACCCTCCCCCCAAGGATGCCCACCTATCCATCATACCTCCTCTCCTCCCCCTTCCCCCCATTCTGCTATAGGATGAGATGGCCCACCTAGTATGTATGTCATTCTCTCCCTAAAACCAATTTCAATGAGAATGCCGTTTCATTTTTTACCTTCCTATTTTCCCCCTCCCCTGCAAGCACTTCCCCCTGCTTCCTCTACCTGAGATAGTTTATTGTAGTGAGCCAAAGAGCCCTGTCTCATGACTCTGACAATTACCTTGATATCAATGGACCTGCATGTCAAAGATCTCTTTGAGATGCAACTTTCCACTAAGTCTGCTCCAGAGTTCTTTTGATATAGGTTGCATTTAAAAGGATGTTGTTGGAGTTCCTGAGATCAACAGGACTCTGTCCCCAGATATATCTGATTTCACACTCTGGTATCTTTGAGCAGCCAGCTCTAAACATGATGTCTTTTGAGGATTGTGCTTCAGCTTTGAAATTTGCTCTCAACTGTATCTGTTTATGACTGTGGCTGCATTAGGAAGTACTGGAGAACCAGACCTAAGGCTCTTCCCCAAAACTATTAGTTGTCCAAAACATTTGCAGGAAGTCAGTTCCTATGCAGATGTTCTTGATGATGCGGCCTTGGCCATTAGGCTTTGAGGCCAGCTCTCAAGAACATCCTTTGAAGATGTAACTGACTGCATGTGATAAGAGATAACTGACTTTTCCTAAGACTTTATGGCACCTAGGGATCAATAGGCCTTATTGCCATGCTACTTCCAGGATACAACAGACTAAGATAATGATTCCTCTTCCTTTCCGTCCTTTGTGTCTTTGCTCTATAAAAATCTTCCCCTGAGTATCAATAAATGAAGTTCTATCCTACGAACTATCTGCCTGGTTAATTCATTACCACGTCTATGCTCACACTTGGGGCTGGTACCCAAGTGGCCCGTGACAGTTTATACCACCGTGTCTCTCCCCATCTCCTCCTGCCACTTTACTCTCTTACCTCACAAATTCACCCCTTGAGTATCCTCCCTTCCCAACAAATTCAACCTATGCCCTCTATCCATATATAACTGTAACCATATAAAAACACATTCATATATGTATTCATAAGACCATACACCCTTCTTCCATTATTTCCATAGTGACAAAAATTTGCTCAGTCACAGTTATTGTTTTTCCATATAGGAATGTAAATAGTTCAACTTTGATTAGTTCCTTTTGATTTCCTTTCCCTGATTACATTCTCAGGCATCTCTTGCTTCTTGCATCTGGATGTCAAATTTTCTATTCAATTCTGGTTTTTTCCTCAAGAGTGCTTGAAAGTCCTCCATTCCACTGAATGACCATATTTCCCCCTGAAACAAAATACTCAGTTTTGCTGGGTAGGTTACCCTTGGGTTTATTCCCAGCTCTTTTGCCCTCTGGAATATCATATTGCATGTCCTTCAGTCCCTCAGTGTAGAAGCTGCCTGGTCCTGGGCTATTCTGATTGTGTTTCCACAATATTGAAATTGTTTCTTCCTTACTGCTTGTTGTATTTTCTCCCTGATTTGGGGATTCTGGAACCTGGCTATAATATTCCTGGGAGTTTTCTTTTTGGGATCTTTTTCAGGAGGTGATTTGTGGATTCTTTCAACCTCTATTTTGCCCTCTGGATCTAAAACATCAGGGCAATTTTCCTTGAGAATTTCTTGAAGGGTGATTTCTAGGTTCTTTCTTTCATCATGGCTTTCAGGTAGTCCAATAATTTTTACATTGTCTCTCCTGCATCTATTTTCCAGGTCAGAGGTTTTTCCCATGAGATATTTCACACTGCCTTCTAATCTTTCATTGGTTTGGATCTGCTGAACAGCATCTTGCTTTCTCATAAAGTCATTTGCTTCCATTTGCTCCAGTCTAACTCTGAAAGAATGAATCTCCTCAGTGAGCTTTTGAGATTATTTTTCCATCTGGCAAAAATCGACGTTTTAAGGCATTCTTCTCCTCATAGCCCTTTTGGACCTCCTTTGCCATTTGAGTTAGTCTATTTTTTAAGGTGTTGTTTTCCTCAGTCAGGCTGTTGACACTCATTTCATACTTTCCCTGCATCCTTCCCATTTCTCTTTCCCATTTTTCTCCACTTTTCTTATTTGATTTTTAATGTCCTTCTTAAGATCCTCTATGGCCTGCAAATCACTCATGTTTTCCCCTGGGGCTTTTGGAGCAGGACTTCTGACATCACAGTCCTCTTCCCACTCCATACTTCGACCCTCCTTGCCCCCAAAGTAGGAGTTTAGGGTTGCATTTTTCTATTTAATTTGTTTCCTTTGCCTTGGCATGTTGCCACTTAGTTTCTTGACTTTTGGGCTTGTTGCCACACTATGGCTTTTTGGCGCCAGATAGGGGAATTTGGGGCCTTAACGTGTGGAGGGGCAACATCCGTTTCCAGCAAGCTGGAAACCTACCCACAATCTCCACCCCAGATCACAATCCAGATCCAGGGGGGTTAAAGCAAGAGTACTCATCCCCCAAGACTGATCACTGGATCCCCCTACAGTTTGCAGGCCAGGAGCTGGAGCTGCCTCTGAAAACTACAAAATGGCATGTCTCCTTAGTGGCTTTTAGCACCCAGGGGAGGAAGCCGCCGAGTTCCCCAATTACTGGTCCCAAAGTCCATAGGGCACTAAACTCTCACTTTATCCAAAGCATGTCTATGTTGATAATTCTGGAATCACCACAGCTGCTGGTGATCTGGGGTCCCTCCAGCCTCACAATTAGATTTTGAGACCTAAATTTTGAAAAAAAAAAAAAGCAAAACTAGAAAACAAAAACTATAGGTCAATTTCCTTAATAAACTTTAACGTGATCCTGTGTGTTAATTGTTGGTACTCAGACTACTTTCTGGACTCTTTTAGTATTATTATTATGATGATGATGATGATGATGTGTACATTCCTTATTTTGGATATAGTCATTCCTGACTCTTCTTGGGAATTTCTTTTAGGATGCAATTGTTGGATTATTTATATGTTAATTGTATACTATGGTTCTGATATGGTCATTTTTCTTTCATTATTTATTGAAATATAGTCCCAGCAGTTAATGAATATAGTAATCTATTGTTCGATAAACACAAAGACCCCAGTTTTGGGGATAAGAATGCACTATTTGACAAAAACTGCTGGGAAAACCGGAATACAGTAGGGCAGAAACTGGGCATAGATCATTATCTAACACCATATACCAAAATCAAGTCTAAATGGGTGCATAATCTGGGTGTAAAGGATGATAATGTAAGCCCTTTGGGAAAACAAGGAATAGTTTTCCTGACAGATTTGGGGGGAGGGGAAGACTTTAGGTCCAAACAAGAATTAGAGAGCATTATAGAATGCAAAATGGATAATTTTGATTATATTAAATTGGAAAGCTTCTGTACAAAGCCAATGTAACCAAGATCAAGAGGGAGGTGTGAAATTGGGAAAGAATTTTTACAACTTGTGTCTCTGATAAAGGACTCATTTCTAAATTTTATAGAGAATTGAGCCAAATCTATATGAATACAAGCCATTCCCCAATTGATAAATGGTCAAAGGATATGAACAGGCAGTTTTCAGAGAAAGAAATTAAAGATATCTATAAACATCTGAGGAAATGCTATAAATCACTATTGATTAGAGAAATTCAAATCAAAACAACTCTGAGATACCACATCTCTCCAGTCAGATTGGCTAAGATGACAAAACAAGAAAGTGACAAATGCTAGAGAGGATGTGGACAAATTGGAACACTAATACATTGCCGGTGGAGTTGTGAACTTATCCAACCATTCTGGAGTGCAATCTGGAATTATGACCAAAGGATTATAACTAATTTCATACCATTTGACCCAACAATACCACTTCTAGGGTTATATCCCAAAGAGATCATAGAAGTGGGAGAAAGACCCATATGTACAAAAATATTTACAACAGACCTTTTTTGTGTTTGAAAAGAATTGGAAACTAAAGGGGTGCTCATCAATTGTGGAATGGTTAAACAAGTTGTTGTATATGCATGTAATGGAATATTATTGTACTATAAAAATGAAGAGGTGACAGATTTCATAATTACCTGGAGAGACAAAGTGATGCTGAGCAAGAAGTGTAGAATCAGAAGAAATTTGTATATAATCACAAACATACCATATCTGTGATGACCAATTATGACAGACTGGACTCTTTTCAGCAATGCAGTGATTTAAGTCAATTCCAAAAGGCTCAAGAAAGAGAGAAATGTGCCATCCAGAGATATAACTAGAAAGAACTGAGCCTGAATCCTGATTGAAGCAAACTAAATGATCTTTTTCTTTTCATTGTTTGGTTTCATTTCTTCTTTACCATCTTTCATCCCACCTAGTACAATACACCTTTGTAATTGGAATAATGTCTAATATGAATGTATTTGCAGATCCTGTACTGGACTATATGCTGTTTGTGGTGGGAGTGGGGAGGGAAGTAAAGGAAATTTGGAAATCAAATAACTATGGAATTGAATCTTGTTAACTGTAACTAAACTAATATATTAATTAAAAAGAAAGAAAAATCAGAAGAAAAAGTTCAGAAGTAGGCATTTTAAAAAATTAAATGCTCAATTATTTAAATTCTGCCAGAATTCAAATAGGGATAAACACTAGTTATAACCATAATCATCACTGTTCTTCATCATGGTGGACATCTCCAAGGGGAGACCCAATGTCATTGAAATGGAGGTGGCTAAGGTAATTAAACCATTTTAAGAATAATAAAAAAAAAGAAATATAGTGCCCTGACTATTTTTGTCATAGATTTTGTTTTAAATTATGATTTCAAGTAGTCCAATACTTCTTGCATTATCTCTCCTTGAAGTATTTTCAATGTTATTTGATGTGAATATCGGACATCTTACCATTTATTATTTTTTCTTTTAATTGTTTACTGTATTCTAATATTTCTTGCTATCTCATGCCATTGATTTCTGTTTGATCTATTCTAGTCAGGGGATTTGTTACTCGTGTAAGGTTTACCACTTTATAACTTAACATATTTATTAATCTTCTTATTCCTTCCTTCTGAGACTTTATTTCATTTTCCCTTTTTTCCTTTTTCTCTTCTCTTCTCTTCTCTTCTCTTCTCTTCTCTTCTCTTCTCTTCTCTTCTCTTCTCTTCTCTTCTCTTCACTTCTCTTCCTTTCTTTTCTTGCTGTTTTTGGGAGGGCAAGTTAAGTGACTTGCCCAAAGTCATATGGCTAGAAAGTGTTAAGTGTCTGAGGCCAGATTTGAACTCAGGTACTTCTAACTTCAGGGCCAGTGTTCTATTTACTGTGCCACCTAGCCACCCCTATTTCATTTTTTTATGAAGTGTTTCATTTTTTAGGCATTATGATAGATTTTGTGGAAATTTTTTTCCTTTTCTTTTTGGACTCTACTTATACTTGTTACACTTACAGAGGATCTCTCAATTTGAAACATTATTAATTCTTTCTTTGGTATTAAAGTATATTTATGTAGTATTAGTATACACCCATACCTCCCAACTTTAGTCTCTGAATTGAACTTTTACACCAGGTTCAGGTTTTGATTTTCCCCCCACTTTATTCAGAAGAGGACATCAAACCCACCTAGGCTTACCATAGGACCATGGAATTCTTATCATTTTTTTTTTACTTCTGAGACTTTACCATCCTTACCCTGAAGGGTTCTCTGCCCCATATCATTGAGCTTCAGAGGATTGGCTATTCATAAGTCTCTCAAATATCCCTGGTCAAAGTAAGGTATTTCAGAGCTTTTTGTCTTGATTGTTCTCAGCTAGTTCTGCCTTTCTGGATGGTATTCTACTTGATTTTTCTTTTTCTCAAGATCTGGGGTAGAAATACTATTTACTATAGTTTTTCATTGAAATTCTTAAGCATTATTTAGTCTGGCACAGACTTCAGGGTTTTGTCAGAGTAGTTATGCAAACAGCTATTTGGCCTGATTTTGTAAAGCCTTCTTGACACAAACTAAGCTGTCCCCTTTTTGAAAGGCCATATTCTCTACTCTGTGGAATGTATAAGAGGAAAGAAAGACAAGATCCCTTCTCTGCAGAATGCTGTAGTTATTATAGTCTCTCATTATAGCCTTTACTTTTATTTTTAAAAATAAATTTATAACCATGATATCATTTAATTCCTGTGAGATGTTAAAAGTATTACTATTCTCATTTCATGGATTAGATAACTGAAGGTCAAAGTATTTAAATGATTTGTCCCAAATTAGTAAGTAACATGTCCAAGAATGGAACACAGGTTTTCTGAATTTGGGGTTAGTACTCATTTTTTTTTCTTTTTGGAGGGCAATTGGGCTTAAGTAACTTGCCCAAGGTCACAAGGCTAGTTTTTTTAGTTTGTGTGTATTAAGAGTCTGAGGTCGGATCCGAACTCAGGTCCTTCTGATTCCAGGGCCAGCGCTCTACTCACTGTGCCACCTAGCCGCCCCAGTACTCTTTCTATTATACAAAGTTGTATACCAATAATAACTGTGAGACTTGAAATTAGGGTTAATCTATTTTGAGACAATGAAGTTAAGTAACACTTTGAGGAAGATTTTTAAAAGAAGAAACCGCCCTAGTGAATTGCAACAACTCTTGGTCCTCACAGTTTTGCTGATAAGAGGCATCTGATGGCACAGTGAATACATTAGGCCAGTTATCAGAAAATATATTCTTTCTCCAATAACAGAGTTGGCAGGGGCGGAGTCAAGCTGGCAGAGTAGAAACAGCACTTCCATGGAGCTCTTGCTCACACCACTTCAAAATTATGTAAAAGGGGGACTCTGAATGACCACTGGAGCTCCAGAACCCACAAAATGACACAAAGAAGCTAACCTCTTGCTGAGGACAGTGCAGCAACCTGTCAGGGAGTGGCCAGCTCAGCACTCTGGGAGCCAAGCCCACATCCACATAAGACTGAGGTTTTAGCACCAGTGTGACTGGACCAGCAACCAGTTGAAGGGAACCCAGAACACCAGTAGCTGTGGTGTTTCCAGAATTATCAACACATAGATGCCTAGGACAAAGTGAGAGGTCAATGCCCTACGACTTTGGGACTGGTTGGGAGAACAAGTGGCCTCTTTCAATCCAGGGGAGAAGCTGCTGAGGAGCTGGCACAGTTTGTGCCACATTGCCACATTGCAGGTTCATCTCCTGGACTGCTAATTGTAGAGGTATCTGGAGATCAGTCTGGGGAGTAATCCCTCTTGCTTTACCCTTCTTGCATCTGGATTGTGGTCTGGGGTGGGGGTCTTGGGGTGTGTGACCAGCTTGGCAGAGTGCGTGGAGGCTTCAGAGAGACCACCCAACTAATACCTCTGGCAGTTGGGAAAACCCCAGCATTTGGGATGAAAACTCCCCTGACTGGTGGCAGAGTCCTAATGCGGCAAAAAGACCAAAAGTCAAGTGATTGAGTGGCAACATTCCTAGGCAAAGGAAACCGAATAAACAGAAAAATTCAACATTAGACTCCTAGTTTGGGGGCAAAGAGGATAAAGGCATGGAACAGGAGGTGGACTGGAAGGTCAGAACTCTTGCACCAAAATCCCCAAATGAAAATATGCATTAGTTACAGGCCATAGAGAACCTTAAGAAGCAGATAAGAGAACTGGAGGAAAATTGGGAAGAGAAATGAAAAAGATGCAAGAAAAGTATGAAATGAGAGTCAATAGCATGACTGAGGAAAATAACACCTTAAAAAATAGACTAATTCAAATGGCAAAAGAGGCTCAAAAAAGCAATGAGGAGAAGAATGCCTTAAAAAGCCAAATTTGCCAGATGGAAAAAGAAGTTCAAAAGCTCACTGAGGACAATCATTCTTTCAGAATTAGATTGGAGGAAATGGAAACTAGTAACTTTATGAGAAATCAAGATGCTGTTAAGCACATACAAACAAATCAAAGTGTAGAAGGCAATGTGAAATCTCTCATGAGGAAAAAAAAAACACTGACCTAGATAATAGATCAAAGAGAGATAATCTAAAAATTATTGGACTACCTGAAAACCATGATCAAAGAAAGAATCTAGAAATCATCTTTCAAGAAATTCTCAGGGAAAATTGCCCTGATGTTTTAGAACCAAAAGGCAAAATAGAGGTAGAAAGAATCCACTGATCACCTCCTGAAAAAGACCCTAATAAGAAAACTCCTAGGAATATTATAGCCAGGTTCCAGAATTCCCAGATCAAGGAGAAAATACTATAAGCAGCCAGGAAGAAACAATTTCAATATTGTGGAAACAAAATCAGAATAGCACAGTATCTGGCAGCTTCTACACTGAGGGACTGAAGTGCATGGAATATGATATTCCCAAGATCAATGGAGCTGGGATTAAAACCAAGAATCACCTACCCAGTAAAACTGAGTATCATGTTTCAGGGGGAAATATTATCATTCATTCAGTGGAATAGAGCACTTTCAAGCACTCTTGAGGAAAAACTCAGAGTTGAATAGAAAATTTGACATTCAGATACAAGAAGCAAGAGTTGTTTGAAAAGGTAAACTGGGAAAAGAAATCATAAACATATCAAAGTTAAACTATTTACATCCCTACATGGACAAATGATATCTGTAACTGATGAAACATTTCTCATTATGAAAATAGCTGAAGAAAGGCATATGGACATATGAATACATATATGAATGTGTGTATATATGATTACATCTTTACATAGATAGAGGGGGCAGGTCAATGGTAATTGGAAGGGATGATACTAAATAAGTGAAATTAAGAGGTGAGAGACGAATATAATGAGAGGAAATGGGGGGAGACAGAATGGGGTGAACTATCTCATATAGAAGAAGCACGGGAAAATGGTTACAAGGAAGGGCAAGAACAGGAAGGCAAAAAGGCAAAACCTTATCCTGATTGAATTTAGATCGGGGAGAGGATGACTTACATGCTAAATAGGGTTTATCACCCTACAGGGAGTAGGGAAGAAGAGGATGAGAGGGGGGTCAATGGAAGGGAGGGCAGGCTGGGAGCAGGGAAGTTGGACGCACCCACTTTTGAAAAGGGACAAGAACAAAGTGGGGTGTGGAGCAGGTCTGAGGTGGGATAGGAGGGAGGGAAATATAGTCAGTCTTTTGCAATATATCTATTAAGGTAATGTTTTGCATAGCTACACACATGCAGTATATACTGAATTGCTTATTTTCCTTTTAAAACCAAATTTAAAAAATATATATAAATACTATGATTAATACTATTGTGCATATAATTCGCAGATAAGATGTGCAGGCATTGGTGCATGAGGATTCACCTTACGCTCCTGGAAAAGTCGAAGGGGGTATAAGAGAAGAGATGGGAGAGAGCAGATTGGATGAGGGGATAACCTGTGGGACTGCTATTCTGGGGTTGTGGGTACGGGAAAAATGGGGAAATAACTCAAAATCTGATGGAAATGAATGATGTAAACCAGAAGTTAATAAAGCATTTGAACAAAAAGTTAGCAAGGAGTGGGATTATTATTATCATCCCCAATACATAAATCAGAAAATTGAGGTACAGAGAAATTAAATGAGTTGTTGGGTCATCATACTACTGATATCTGGCAGACCTGGGCTTTAAAACTAGCTCTTCTTATTCCCTGTCTGATGTACTTGTCTGCATTCTATAGTGCCCCTTAAAAAACACTCTTTTAGCCTATTTCTCAGAAAAGAGAAGAAGCTTATTAAGGTGAAGTTTGAAATGAAATGCTGGGATGAAATTGTTTCTTGCTAAATGAACCGTTGAACTAATGACATACCTAGCTGTCATTTAATTCTGACATGATGAAACTTCTAAGTATTTAATCTCCCTCTGAATTTTGAGTCTTTATCCCTCACAATTTCTCTAAGGAAGTAAGTACTGTGTACATATTGTATTTTGAACCCAATAGGTTCAGTAGTGCAGTATAGGCTTTCAGTTATTTATTTTTTCAACTAACTTACTTTGGATGTTAGGGTGACAAACACTGCATAATCAAACAAAATTGTCCTTGTCTAATCATTCTCTCTTAAAATGTTTCTTTGAATCAAAACAAAGCCTCCAAATGTTGTTCATTACTATTTATGATCCCATTTTGGTGAAAACATTGCTAGTTGTAGGTCAGTAAGAAATTTTATTTTTCATGAAGCTTTTCCTGGGATGGAATTAGGTTCTTTGATCATCTATGCATCCACACTAGATTTTATGGAATAGAAACTTTAGGGTAAGATGCTCTCAATTACAATCAAATATATGTAATTGTCCCTCATTCCATAATGCTTCCACTTTGGATGGGATATAATAGTTTCCATTTTGGATTGGTCATTTGAATTAGTTAGATGTAGATATAAATTGATCAAAAGGTTTCCATATGAATATAAAGATATTCCACAAACATTACAATGTAGGAGTCAGTTCAATTCAATTCAATACACTTCAAGCCAATTCACCAATGATTTATGGAGTGCCCACTCTAGGCAAGTCCCAATGCTCTACAGTGGGGATACAAAGACATGTCCTCAGGAACTAAAGCTATTGAGAGGGATACAAAGACATCAGGGATAGCTAAGAACAAAGTATATGAAATTGGGCTACAGGATATACTTATTTGGTTTACAAGGAGCTTAATTTAATATTCATTCTTCAGTTTCTAAAGAATTTATTTGGATTTGCACTGATTTTCATTTCTATAGCAATGCTAGCACCTGAGTGACCAAAATAAAAATCACCACATGATCCTCTGAACCAGGGAAGCACATTAAGTTCTGCTTTCAGAATATGTTTGGTGGCTATTTTATAATCAGAAGCATCATGTCCATTAAGATGAATAAATTGTTAAAGCAAATTCATGAATTCTCCCTTTTCCATCTTCTCTTCTTTATGAATGACAATATGAGGCAAGTATAGGTGAGGTACTAAGAAGGAACACAAGCTCTTAAGGATCAGATTAAGCCATTTATTACTCATAGCCTGAAAGAATGGAGCTCCCCATGGGAAGAAAAGTGGCCCAGAGGAGAGAGCACTAGGGTTGGAATCAAGAAGGCATTTTATTGAGTTAAGTTCTGGCCTGAGATACTGTAATAGTAATGAAATTTGAAGATACCTTTGTATTGGCAAGCTAACAGAGAGTTAGCACGTAGTTTCATATTAATTATATCAAGCCTCACGTAAGAAAGAGAAAGTATGAACCCCTGTTGCTGATGTAACAGAAAGGGGCTGAATAGGGAGGAGCTAATATAAGGAAAAGCATCATGGAGGAAGAGCAGCTCCTGCTGAAGAGAGAGAGAGAGAGAGAGAGAGAGAGAGAGAGAGAGAGAGAGAGAGACAGAGAGACAGAGAGACAGAGAGAGACAGAGAGAGACAGAGAGAGACAGAGAGAGACAGAGAGACAGAGAGAGAGACAGAGAGACAGAGAGAGAGAGACAGAGAGAGAGAGAGACAGAAAGAGAGAGAGAGAGAGAGAGAGAGAGAGAGAGAGAGCATTTCTCTCAGCAAGGGACCAAGATGACAGAGAGATGACAGAGTGAACCGTCAGTATAATTGACCAAATCAACAATAAAACTAAAAGAAACCACATTATTATCTCAATAGATGAAGAAAAGGTTTATGCCAAAGTACAACATCCATTCCTATTAAAAACACTAGGAAGTATAAGAATAAATGAAACCTTCTTCAAAATAATAAGTAACATCTATTTAAAGCCATCAAGTATTATATGTAATGGGGATAAGGTAAAAGCATTTCCAATAAGATCAGGGGTGAAACAAAGGTGTGCACTATCACCCATCTTATTCAATCTGGTACTAGAAAATGTTAGCAGTAGCAATTAGAGAAAAAAAAGAAATCAAAGGAATCAAATTAGGTAAAGAAGAGACCAAGTTATCACTCTTTGTGGATGATATGATGATATTTTTAGAGAATCCTAAAGAATGAAGTAAAAAACTACTTGAGACAATAAATAAATTTTGCAAAGTTACAGGATATAAAATAAACCCACATAAATCCTCAGCATTCCTGTATATTTCTAATGAAATCCAGCAACAAGATATTGAAAGAGAAACCCCCTTATAGTTCAGAATAAAATAATTTTAAGTATTATAGAAGCAATTAAATAGCTAGACAGATATCACTAGCCTAAGTGTCAAGAGGGCTTAAGTTCATATCCAGGCTCAGTCACTAGCTATTTGTGTGACCATGGGCAAGTTACCTAAACTCAGGCTTTTCATGTAATATTGAAACAATAATAACACTTAACTCACAGAGTTTTGTGAGAATCAAATGAGGTAATTTAAAGTTACTGTAGATATTATAAAATATTTGGGAATATACCTGACAAAACAAACCCAGGACCTATATGAATACAACTACAAAACATGTTTTACACAAATACAGTCAGATCTAACTAATTGGAAAAACATCAATTGCTCAAGGCTAGGTAGAGCCAATATAATAAATATGACAATTTTACCTAAATTAAATGACATATTTAGTGCCATAACAATCAAATTACCAAAAAATTACTTTATAGAACTACAAAAAATAGTAACAAAATTTATTTGGAAGAACAAAAGGCACAGAATATCAAGGGAATTAATGAAAAGAAATGCTAGGGAAGGTGGCCTAACTATACCAGATTTTAATCTGTATTATAAAGCTTCATTCAGCAAAACTACTTGGTACTGGCTGAGTAATACAGCAGTGGATCAATGGAATAGATTGGGTATATGAGACTCAGTAGCCAATGACTATAATAATCTACTCTTTGATAAACCCAAAGATGCTAGTTTGGGGGATAAGAAATCACTATTTGACAAAAACTGCTGGAAAAACTGAAACATAGTATGGCAGAACCTGGGCATTGGCCATTATCTAACATCTAAATGAAAATTAAGTCTAAATGAGTGTAGGATCTAGGTATAAAGGATGATACTATAAGTAATCTGGGAAAGCAAATAATAGTTTACCTGTCTGATGTATATAGAGGGGAAGACTTCATGACTAAATAAGAATTAGAGAGCATTGTAAAATACAAAATGGATTTCTTTGATTACATTAAATTGAATAGCTTCTGTACAAACACAGTCAATGCAACCAAGATTAAGAGGGAAGTGGGAAACTGGGAAATAATTTTACAACCTATATCTCTGATAAAGGACTCATTTCTAAAATATACAGAGAATTGAGTCCAATCTATAAGAATGCAAGTCATTCACCCATTGATAAATGGTCAAATGATATAAACAGGCAGCTCTCAGAGGAAGAGATTAAAGATATCTGTTAGCATATGAAAAAATGTTCAAAATCACTATTGATTAGAGAAATGTAAATCAAAACAACTCTTGAGGTACCACATCTCAACAGTCAGATTGGCTAAGATGACAAAACAGGAAAATAATAAATGCTGGAGAGGATGTGGAAAAATTTGAACACTAATACATTGTTGGTGGAGTTGTGAACTGATCCACCCATTCTGGAGAGCAATCTGGAACTATGCCCAAAGGGTAAACTATTCCTTGCTTTCCCAGATTACTTATAGTATCATCCTTCATACCTAGATCCTACACCCATTGTGACTTAATTTTCTATACAGTGTTAGATAATGGTCAATGCCCAGTTTCTGTCATATTATGTTCCAGTTTTCCCAGAAGCTTTTGCAACAATTATAGGACCAAAGTTTTAGAACAATGAAATTAATGTATTCTTTCCAGCAGATCTAAATTTTGTATTCTCTATTAATGTAAGCAATGGAAATAATGTGTATTTATGTGTCTTTATGTCTGTGCCTGTGTTTGTATCTATGATTATGTGTAGGAGTGTATGTCTTTCAGAAAGCAGAAATATATGCCTGAGCACAAATCCTAGTGACTCGGATTGATCATGAATTTATAGGATTATATGCATAAAATTCTAGAGAACCTCAGATGCCATCTAGTTCAAAGAAGAAACTGAGGCTCACGGAAATTGGAATTCTGCAAAGTCACATACGTAAGTAAGCATCAGAGTCAGAATTTGAATTCAAGAAAGAATAAATTAATGCATGAACAAAATTAATAAGTAACACTTTAATATTTTCAAGAGTCTTTGCAATTATTATCTCATTTAATTCTCACAAAACTCTGTGAGTTAAGTGTTATTATTGTTTCATATTACATGAAAATCCTGAGTTTAAGTAACTTGCCCATGGTCACACAAATAGTTAGTGTCTGAGACTGGATATGAACTTAAGCCATCCTGACACTAAGGCCAGTGATATCTGTCTGGCTATTTAATTGCTTCGATAATACTTAAAATCATTTTAATCTGAATTATAAGAAACGAATCACACATTTCCATAACATAGTAGAATAGGACAAAATATAATTGTACACAAAAATGCAAATTTATTATATCCAGTTTGCTATTCCTTTTAAATAAATAATAAAGCTATCATGTAAATTTATTTCCCCCCCCCTTTTTTTTCCTTCCCTCCTTTGCATCCTTGAGATAACTACCATTAGACACAGAAAGTTCTCAAGGAATTCACATTCTAATATGGTGACACAGAACAGATAAATTTCTGGGCATGTCAGATGGAAAGGACGAGGGTCTTTAGAGTTCAGTGGTGAATCAGATGGTGAAGCATTTTCTTTCATATAATTTCCATGAATAAAATATTTGTTTCTGAAGTATTTGACAGTATTAATAATTTTGACGCTAAAATTTTCCTTTTTTGGGTTTCATTAGCTCAAGATATTTTCCTTCAGAGATAAGATTTTCTGATATTTGTCCCTAACAATTGCAGCCTGTTATTCAAGAAGATGTTCAATACTTGATTCAGAGTAGCCAGGTGGTCTACTTCTCTTAGTGTACAACAGCATCATGTTCATTTTGAAGAATCTCCAGGTGTCTTTTCACTTTTCATGGAGAGTATATTCCAAGAAAAGTTTTAAATAAATTTCATGTTTGTCAATTGAACCATATCAAGAATATGAAAAATTTCTATTTAAAAGAAGTCTCTAACAGCCTAATGCAGGGGGTGGAAAACCTGTGTCCTTGAGGCCACATATGGCCTTCTAAGTCCCTGGGTATGACTTTTTGATTGAATCTAAGATTTATAGAACAGCTACTTTTTAAGGGGACTTGTTCTGTGAAGTTTGTATTCAATCAATGGGCCACACACAAGGCCTCAATACCACATATGGTATTGAGGCCACAGGTTTACCACCTCAGTATCACAGAAATAGGGAATACTATAGTCATAAGAGATCTTAGAGGCTATTTAGTCATACTTTCTACTCAATTCAAGAACTTTCTAACTTTTCTTAATTGATAACCCAGTCTCCTTGATTATTCTATTCTGTAAAGTATACATGAACAGCATAGCCTAGTAGACAAGGAAATGGACTTGAATTAAGATCTGCACTTGTCTTGTGGGGCTAACATTAGAATAATAATTCAACTACCTTACAGTGTTATAAAGGAGCTTTGTAAGCATGAAACTCTTCTAAATGTGAACTATTACTATTAGCATTTACTGATTTTGATGTGTCAGGCTTGTATCAAACAAGATACGCCTATATTCAGGCTCTTGACTTGCAAAATGGTAACCTTCAAACTGCAGAGCTGTTCTTCTGACTGATCCATATTTATAAAGCTCCTTGCTTTGCAATAATGAAAGACAATGGAAAACTGAACTTTAACTACACATTATTCCTGTAGAATACTTTAGAAAATGTCAATAATATAGTAGTTTATTTTAATTGAATCATTTTTTTCTATTCTCGTCTTCAAATCTTTATAGGATAACATACTCAGTGGGAGAAGGGAGGAGGGAGAGAATAGTGGGGGGCACAGAGAGGAAAGAAAAGATCAGGGAAGAGGAAATGCCAGTTCAAATTGCCTTCAGACAGTTTTTCATTTGGAGCAACAATATATGTTTCTTATCTTGCAATAATCTCAACGGGATTCTTTTCAATATAACTGGCTATTTTATGGCAAACCATAATGTAATCACAATTTTTGTATGTGTATCTTAAGATTGAAACTAGACTGCTGTCTCTATCACCAGAGAATCCTTCTCCAGAGACAGGTAGGTAGTACATTACCTAAAGCAGGAGCTCCGTCTATTGGTCAACTCAAAATTGAAAGACATTTGCAATTCCTAGCTTGGATGATTAGAAAGTGAGTTACTGAGCAGTGAAAGGAATGATGTAAGAAAAAATTGCATGAGAAGTAGGTATGATAATAATTGAACTGAATGTAGATAAAATAGCCTGGTGTATAGATATTAAAATAATTACTTGAATTGACAGTTTTGTGTCCGAGTGTGTTGTTTATACAGATTTCCTGGGATAACTTTAGTTCTTGTTATTCTTGGAACTTTGAAACCTTTTTTGGTGCCATAAAGAAGCACTTTTGGAAACAAATTGTAAAATGTGCTTCTTCTAAATCCAAATTATTTGACTATAAACAGAGGCAAAATAGTGCTATTAGCTTCTTAGTTTCAAGGGCAAGACCAATTTAATCACAATCCAATGTATTTAGAGAGCCCTGCAATTTTTTCCTTCCATCCCTTCTTTCTTGCTTCCTTTCCCTCTCCCTTGCTTCTTTTCTTCCTTAGTATACCAGACTACCTTGACATCTTACTTTCCTGATACATTTTAAGGGTTTAGTCGAATTAATTTGAAATAATGATAAAAGTGAGTGTCAAAGGAAGTATAATGATTTCTTTATAAGTTATTTTTACTGAATCAATCTTAATTTTTATCCTAAATTTATGAACAAAAACTTCATAGTGTTTTAGAGATGGAAGAGTATTTAAGATTCATAGGATCATAGATTTAGCACTTTCAGATCCTGTAGCCCAATCTTGACCAATGCCTTTATTTTACATATGAGGAAACTGAAACCTAGAGTTCATGGGGCAATCAATGCAGAGCTGGAAGTTGCCACAAAGGCCATATAGTTTAGTTCTGTCATTTTCTAGTTGAGGAAATCAAAGCTCCAGAAGTTTAATTGACTTCACTGAAGTCATACAATGAAGTAAGTGGCAGAGTAAGGATTTATGGCCAGCTCCTCTGACTTCAACCATATGTTCTTTCCACTGCAATATGACTTAATCTAGTGTGATTATTTTACAGTTTCAGAATCTAAGGTCCTATTCTTTTAAAGACTATACTACAGGGAGCCAAGATGGCGGAGTAGAAACAGCTCCTCCAAGCCTCTCTGCCCCCAGATTCCCCACAAACTATGTAAAAAAGGACTCTGAACAACTTCTGGAGCCCCAGCACCCACAGAACGACACAGAGAAGCTAACCTCCCGCTGAGGACAGCCCAGCAGCCCTGCAGGAAGGACCAGCACAGCGGTCTGGGAGCAGGCAACGCGCAGAGCGCAGAGCGCAGGAGCCCAGCCGAGCCGAGCGCAGGAGCCCAGCCGAGCCGAGCCCAGGTCCGCGTGAGCCGAGGTTTTAGCCTCAGGGCGGCAGGGCCAGCAGCCAGCTGGAGGAACCCCAGAACACCAGGAGCTGTGGCAACTCTATAATTATCAACATAGACATGCCTAGGACAAAGTAACAGGTTAGTGTCCTATGGACTTTGGGACCTGTATTTGGGGAATGCGTCAGCTCCCTCCCCTGGGAGCTAGAAGCCACTGAGGAGACACGCCATTTTGTAGTTTTCAGAGGCATTTCCGGCTCCCAGCCTACAAATCGTGGGGAGATCCAGCGATCAGTCTTGGGGGGTAATCGCTCTTGCTTTAACCTCCCTGGATCTGGATTGTGACCTAGGGTGGAAGTTGTGGGTGGGTTTACAGCTTACCAGAAACAGAAGTTGCCCCCCACACGTTGGGGACGAAAATTCCTCTAGCTGGCCTTAAAGCCATAGTGTGGCAACAAGCCCAAAAGTCAAGCAATTAAGTGGCAACATGCCAAGGCAAAGGAAACAGAAAAATGCAACCCTAGACTCCTATTTTGGGGGCATAGAGCGGGAAAAGACTATACTACACTGTTTTCATATCACAAAGGCAAGTACTAGCAGCATGCCAATTCTACTAACATCACCACCCTGATAAAACTTAGATTATGACGGCCTGGAAGTGAGAAATACTCCCCTAGAGATATTTTTACACTTAACCATCAGTTTAAAAGTAACTTGGGAAAGATATTGAAGGGAGAGAACAATGGCACTATTGCTGGGGTAGAAAGGTGTTTTTCTTCTGCAAATATAGACCTGTCAGACAGTGCCTCCTTTTTTCAGATGTAGATTTGTTAACAAGTGGCTAGTGCCCAGAAACATCTAAATTTAACAGACTATACATGCCTTCTTTCTACCTCTTTTCTCCTTCAAACCAATCAAAGCCATAAATAGGGACTGGGGCTGGAGATATGCACTTAAAAATAATTTTTCTCCCCCTGTGTCTCTATTAAAGTGGGTCAAGCAGGTAATATGTAGGATTAGGTAGGCAGGGGAGGGCAAAGGAGGGTTAGTGGCCTGACCAATAAGCTTAATTTAAGCTTATGTGGCAAAATGCCCTGGAACCAGGAGGCTCATCTATAGGATGGTTGGAGCCTAGGAAGAAAGCTCTATACATGAGCTAAGTGGAGCTCCATATGGTCTCCACTCAGCAAAGTTGTCCTGGAAGATCATTCAGTGGCTCTAATTTTGTGCAACACTTTACATATCCAGCTCAATGATTTCCCCAACATCAGAGGACTCATTAAAACGTAATTTAATTTGTGAAGATTAAAATGCATTCTTTCATAGAATCAATGTTATAAAAGAATCATGTGATTATAGATCTAGATCTGGAAACAACCTTAGAAGCAATTTAATTTAACCTTGTCATTTTACAAAAGAGGAAACTGAGCCCATGACATTAGATAACTTGTGGTTTTTTTGAAAATAAAACAGCTTTATTGGTATTGCATTCTGGGAAATTATGGGCTAAACAGGGTGTGTGTGTGTGTGTGTGTGTGTGTGTGTGTGTGTGTGTGCGCGCGTGTGTGTGTGTGACCTGTCCTGGGAGCATAAAATCATATGCAACTTTTGTCGTATGGAGAATTGCATTTCAGTTCCCACACAACAAGCTGATTGCTTCCTTTGGAAATGTTAACTGTTCATCACTTGGGGTTGCCATCACATGAATCCACATTGTCATACTCATCTTCCTTTGAGTCCACTAACTTTGTTCTCACTTGCCCACAAGCCTAACCTTTTTCTCTATCATAGCTGGTTTTGAACACCAGATTATCAGCAGGATCTCTCAAGTTAAAGATTGTTGTTGTGTCTTGGAGGCAGAGAAATGTGAAGTATTCAGAGCTGCAGCCTATAAGTAATTGCCCTCACTGTCCAGGGAGCCATGGCCCAAGACAGATTAGCTGTAGTCCCTGCCTTTGCCCAGAAGGAAAAAGAAAGCCTTCTAAATCAGAATTGGAGTTTATTTTGCCAGTTCTTGTGGTTTTATTCATTGCTCCTCAGATTTGCTGGGAACATATTGCAAAAAGGTGATTCTACATGTCTATTGAGTGAAATGATGTATGGCAACCTTGGTACCCTCTCCCCACCATGAAGCTCTGTTACTGTAGGTTCTGGTCTTCATCCTTTCTTTTTTATATTTCATGTCATTCCATCTCAGATATTTTTGTATTTTTAAACATTTGTTTTATTTTAGCTTGGAATCATCACATCCATTGGTCCCAGAAATATGAGTCTCTTTTTCTGTATTTCTGGAAGAGCATATACCCTTGATAAGAGATTGTTTACACACTTGTTCATAGCTGGTATGAGGGAAAAAAAGGGCTGCTTTAAAGTTGTTCAGAGTCTTGGTGGTCATTGGTGTGAGCTCCCTCCAGATTGGTCTCACTCAGCTTTCATGAAAATATACAACAGAAAGGTAAAGAGCTGCCTCCGGAATCAGAGGTCATATGATCAAATCTGCCTCTTGACAGTTAGTACATATGTGACAATGGGCAAGTTATTTAACCTCCTTGGCCCTTAGTTTCTTTACCTATAAAATTAATGGATTAGACTAGATGTCTCCTGAGGACCAAGTGCTAATACTGTGAGGTTTCCTGTCTCTAGCAAATGAGACGTATTGGAGGAGAGATCCAGAAATAATTTCAGTCTAAAATGGCCTTTCCATCCTTTGAGATTCAAATCCCTCCCTAGGGGAAATTACAACATGAGCCTAACCTGGTCTAAAAATTAACATAATTCTAGAAATTCAAAACTGAAATTATCTAAGTCTGCTTGCTTTTTTGTTCAACTTAAAGTATCTTAATTTTTGACAAATTTAGTTAAATGCCTTCTAATTCTTCCTGTTAGTTTGGAATATCCCTTGGTTAAAATTTTCTATCTGATATAAACACACACACATATACATATGGGCATTTATATTTCACACACATGTAGCTGCACACACACACATATACACCAGTGTATTACATGCATTCATATGTGTATACATATACACACATGATCTATATGCATTTGTATGAGTATTTATATATATGCATATATGTGTATATATATATACATGCACACACATATTCATATATGTACATGCATATATGTACATCTTGGGTAAAAGCATTCTGAGCCATCAAGTAATAAAATTAAAATTTAGGATTATCTTTTTTCCTCTTAAATAATTTTTTCTTGTGTGTTTTTGTTCTATCTCTATGCAATAGTCATAGCAACAGTAAGGGAGACACAAGTGCTAAGCATCTTTAATTGGTCCATGTTCAGGGAATGGGTATTTCCTTCATATCTAGGATCACAACTTAATCTCCTCCCAGCTAAATTACATAAAGAGGTGTTAATTTGGAATATCTATTGTAAGTTATAGAGTTTTTTAGGGTTCTAATACAGAATCTTGTGAGTTATACAGATTTAATTGCTGCCTAGGAGAGAATGAACCTGAATCCAGACTGACTGCCAAATGTCACTGAAATATTAATATTTTCAGCTTTTTCCTCTTAGCTGAACCATCCTGATAACCTGGGGGGAAGGTGGTGAGAAGTAGAGTAAAAGACGATAATGGATGGCATGTCTATTTTGAAGTATATTTGGAAAGTCAATAAAATGGCAAAGTAAATGTCACACCAAATCTCCCCCCCACCACAAAGCTTGACTTGAAGGTGCTGTGCAGCCCTAGGCTATGTGGTTGGTGGCAGGATTTTCAGAGCCCCTCACTGTGACAGGAAGAAAGGAAAAAGGCTCCCTACATCTTAACTTCACATGATTAGACAGGTAATACTCAAGATGTGGATAATAGATAACTTGCTTCCAGCTATAGACAGGCAATGACAAAAATTAAGTGAGTAACTTGGTCAGGAAATGGACAATAAAATGAGCTGTGCTCTCAAAGGCTGTAGTGAGATATGTAAGTGTTGGACTTTCAATGAAATTAGCTTGTTTAACAAAATGCTGAGAGCAATCTTGCTTTAGCAGGTTCACACTGAGCCTGGTACCACTTTGTCAGAATATGAAGAAGCTGGCCTTTAAAAAATTTTACTTGAAATGGACAACCCTGGATAACAGGAAAGATTAATTTCATTGCCCTTTACAAAGCTCATTTCTAGGCACAGGTGGGACATGAACATTCTTGACAATATGGTAAAATGGAGTGAGGCAACATGGATTCAAATCTTGACTCTGATACTAGCTATGTGAACTTGGAATTATTGCTTAGTCTCTCTAGGTCTGAGTTTCTATGTCTTTATAATTGGTATTATAATGCATACATCACATTTTGTAAGACAGTGGGGGGAAATGAATAGTAAATTAGGGGAAAAAAAACTACGTCAATGTGGGTGGCTATTACTACAGCTAGTCTTCCTAGTTAGAGGTAGAGGAACATTTGTTTATCCTGCTTACAAGACACATGTTTTCTCAGTGAAAATCAGGACGCAAAGGCAATTTTAAATCAGGTAGCTAAAACACTCTTTAGTAACATAACAGAGAGGTTATGTGTATGTCTTGTTTGCACACTTATTATCTCATAAAAGAAGAAATTATTTAAATGAAATAATTTTAAAACATAATGAGATCAGAAAAAATAACTATTTTTACCATAAGATGATTCCTACATTAAAACAAATAAACAAGCAAAAACAATAAAATAAAACCCCAACCTTGTTAAATTGTTCCAAATCCCATCCAGGTATGTCTGTGCCCTATACATCTTGACAGGATCTTATTCTGCAGCACATGGCTGCAAGTATATCTATTATTGCCTGTCAGACAGGTATTTTGTTTTTCTGCCTCCGAATGAGTCAGATTCCTTCTTCTTCATAAGAACGGGCAAATCATTTATCAGTTTTCTGGTTTGAGAAGGAAAAAGAAGGGAGAAGATATTGATGAGAGAGAGGTTTAGAACTGAGTGCCTTAAAAGGAAGCAGTAACCTCCCTGAGCTCCTCGGTCACTAAGTCTCAAAGGGTGAATCTGAGCAGATTCCGGAGTGACGGAGCCCACTGGAAGACAGAGCAACAGAACATGGCAGAATCCAGCCCAGGGTGTATGGACAGGTCTAGAACAGATCGCGTGGGGTCTGCACAGCTCAGACCTAAGAGCAGACAAGCAGACTACACAAGAGAGAGAAAAAGCCCCAGCCTGCAGAATTACCAAGTATGAATCGCAGTCATCTCTCGGAGGGAAAGGATCATTGGAGCCAGGTAGGAGAGTTGGGCCCCCAGTGGAGAGTGTGGTTTCTCCAGCTGCATTCAGCCCCCAGCCTGGAAATTTAGAAACTGCCTGCCTGTATAATACAGGGGCTGGAATGGCAAAGTAAATTCTAGCTGCTTTGATCCTCCCATCCCTCCTTCATGAAGCAGAAAACCCAAAGATAAGTCTCCCACCCAGATTGAAATCCCAAATTAATGGAAAGAGCCTCAAGCTTGAGAATCTCCAAGAAGGGGTGTAACTGAGATAGCCAGGAGTCTGAAGAGAAGAGAGGAAGGGGTCACAACAAGCTTCATCTCACCTCACCAACAAAAGCCTACTTATAGCCCAGGGGTATAGAGGCAGAAATCTGAAGTGGTCAGACTCACCCCCACCCACACATGTAAATTCCTCACTGACTTCCCGGACTTAGCCATAAACTACCCACCCAGAGGTATTCAAAGTCAAGGATTAAGCCTTAAACTCATAGCCTGAGAAACTGAGAAACAGGAAGTCACAATGGGAAGGAAGGGAGCTGAAAAGGAGAAGGGGAAGGCAAGAAAGTCTATTTGAGCATACTATGCAGGGCAAGAACAACAAAATACACAGGACAATATAGACTCTCTACCCACACCTGAGACCACAGAAGGAAACATGATCTGGTCTCAAGCCCAAATAGCATTCCTGGTGGAGCTTAAGAAAAAATTTTAAAGACCAAATCAGGGAGGCAGTGACAAACTTGGAAAAAGAAAATACCTCCCTAAAAAAGGAACTTCAAAAACTAGCTGAAGAACATAATTTGCTAAAAATTAGATACAATCAAACTGAAACTCAGAACTCTATGATGCAGCAGGAGTCAATAAATAAAATGATTGAAAAATTGGAAGGAAATGTAAAATATCTCACTGGAAATATAACTGACCTAGAGAACAGATCCAGGAGAGACAACTTAAGAATTATTGGTCTACCAGAAAGCCATGATGAAAAAAAAGAAAAAAAAAGTCTGGACAATATCCTCCAAGAGATTGTCAAAGAAAACTGTCCTGAGGTCCTGGAATCAGGAGATAAAATAGCTATCGATAGAATTCACCGGATTCCTGAAAGAGATCCCAAACTGAAAACTCCAAGAAATATAGTAGCCAAATTCCAGAATTACAAGATTAAAGAAAAAATTCTACAAGCAGATAAAAAGAAACAATTCAAATATCGAGGAACTACAGTTAGGATCACACAGGACCTAGCAGCTTCTACATTAAAAGAGTGGAGGGACTGGAATTTGATATTTCATAGGGCAAGAGGGCTAGGACTACAACCAAGGATTAACTACCCAGCAAAACTGAGCATAATCTTTCAGGCAAGGAGATGGACATTTAATGAAGTAAGGGACTTCCAGACTTTCCTGATGAAAAAACCAGAGCTCAATGGAAAATTTGATCTCCAATTACAAGACTCCAGAAGGACATAAAAAGGTAAAAAAGGGAAACACAGACTCACACATGCATAAGTGCACACACCCACACCCAGAAACACATGCTCATTACTTGGGATGCAACAAGAGCAAAATGTTCACATCCCTATATGTGGAGCTGATAACTGTCAATATTCAAAATCTTTATGATTATCATGACCTTCAAAAGGGTTATACTTAGACAGAGGGTGTGAGTATGGATGCAGTAAAACGAAGTCTGAAAAAAAAAGATGATTAAGGGGATCAAAGGGACTGTAATAGGAAAAAGGAAAGGATGAGCTAGGAAAAGGTAAAATATGCATCTGAAGAGGCATCAAAACACACTATAGAAGACTGGAAAGAAAGAGGGGAAAGGACATCACTTAAACACTATTGTCACTGGTTCTGGTTCAAAGAGGGATCAAAGTAATCAGTGAAGTTTAAGATTCTAATGTGAATAGACACATAAATTCCTTAAATAGAGGAAAAAGAGGGAGGGAGAGGAGCACTGTTTGAAATTTACTCTCATTGGTTTGGAATCAAATGGGGAGTAATTTACTCTGATAAGTATAAAAATTTATTGTGTACTATAGATAGTGGGATGGTAAGGGTGGGTGAAAAGGAGGAGACTGAAGCGGGGGATTAGAAGGGAGGGAAATAGTAGTAAGGCGAGGGGGTAGGTTGAGAAGGGGGGTCACTGGGTGGGAACACTGAGGGAGGGAGCAGTCAAAAGGGAAAACTTCAAGGAGGGGAAGGGAGAAGGAATAAACAAAAACATAAACAGGGGAGGGAATAGGATGGAGGGGAAGAGACAGATAGTCATCATTACTGTGAATGTGAATGGGATGAACTCTCCCATAAAACAGAGGCTGATAGCAGAATGGATTAAAAACATAATCCTACAATATGCTGTCTACAAGAAACACATTGGAAACAAAGCGATACACACAGGGTAAAGGTAAAAGGTTGGAGTAAAATTTATTATGCCTCAGCTAAAGTAAAATAAGCAGGGGTAGCAATACTTATCACAGATAAAGCAAAAGCAAAAATGGATCTAATTAAAAGAGATGAGGAAGGAAACTATATCCTACTAAAAGGCTCCATTGAGAATGAAGCAATATCACTACTTAATATATATCCACCAAGTGGTATAGCATCCAAATTCCTAGAGGAGAAGTTAAAGGAATTACAGGAAGAAATAGATAGCAAAACTCTACTAGCGGGTGACCTTAATCTCCCCCTCTCTAAACTCGATAAATCTAACCTCAAAATAAACAAGAAAGTGGATAAAGAGGTGAATAGAATCTTAGAGAGACTAGATATGATGGATCTCTGGAGAAAACTGAATGGGGATATAAAGGAATTTACTGTCTTCTCAGCAGTGCATGGTACATACTCAAAATAGACCATGTACTAGGGCATAAAAACCTCGCAATCCAGTGCAAAAAGTGAGAAATATTAAATGCATCATTCTCAGATCATGATGCAATAACAATTATATGCAATAAAGGGCCAGGGAAAGATAGACTAAAAATTAATTGGATATTAAACAATTTAATCCTAAAGCATGGATGGGTCAAAGAAGAAATTATAGAAACAATCAATAATTTCATTCAAGAGAATGATGATAAGGAGACAACATACCAAAATTTGTGGGATGCACTACTCTGGGGAAGTTTTATAACCCTGAGTGCATACTTAATTAAAGCAGAGAGAAGGGAGGTCAATGAATTTGACATGCTAGAAGAAGAAAAAATTGAAAATCCCCAAATTAGTACTAAATTAGAAATATTGAAAACCAAAGGAGAGATTAATAAAATTGAAATTAATAAAACCATTGAATTAATAAATAAAACTAAGAGCTGGTTTTATGAAAAAATCAACAAAATTGATAGACCCTGAGCCAATATGATAAAAAAAGAAAGAAGAAAACCAAATTATGAGTATCAAAAATAAAAAGGGTGAATCTACCTCTAATGAAGAGGAAAATAAAAAAAAAAAAGTAATGAGGAATTATTTTCCCAATTGTAGTCTTAGTGAAATGGATGAATATTTACAAAATCACAATTTGCCCAGATTAACTGAAGAGGAAGTGAATTACCTAAATAACCCCATCTCAGAAAAAGAAATCAAACAAGCCATCAATGAACACCCTAGGAAAAAATCTCCAGGGCCAGATGGGTTCACTAGTGAATTCTATCAAACATTTAAAGAACAATTGATTCCAATACTTTACAAACTATTTGGGAAAATTATTGAAGAAGGAGTCCTACCAGACTCTTTCTATGACACAAATATGGTACTGATTCCTAAATCAGGAAGAAATAAAACAGAGACAGAAAATTATAGACCAATTTCCATCATGAATTTAGATGCAAAATTTCTAAATAAAATATTAGCCGAAAGACTCCAACAACTTATCACAAGAATAATAAACTTTGATCAGGTAGGATTCATACCAGGAATGCAAGGATGGTTTAATATTAGGAAAACCATCAGTATAATTGAGCATTTCAACAATAAAACAAGCAGAAACCACATGATCATCTCAATAGATGCAGAAAAGGCTTTTGACAAAGTAAAACATCCATTCCTATTAAAAACACTAGAAATTTTAGGAATAAATGGAGCCTTCCATAAAATAGTTGATAGCATCTATTTAAAACCATCAGCAAGTATTATATGGAATGGGGATAAACTAGAAGCCTTTCCAATAAGATCAGGAGTGAAACAAGGGTGTACACTATCACCCCTCTTTTTCAATCTGGTACTAGAAAAACTAGCAGTAGCAATTAGAGAAGAAAAAGAAATCAAAGGAATCAAATTAGGCAAAGATGTGACCAAGCTACCACTCGTTGCAAACGATATAATGATATACTTTGAGAATCCTAGAAAATCAAGTAAAAAAACTACTTGAGACAATATATAAATTTGGCAAAGTTGCAGTATATAAAAAAAAAAACCACAGAAATCCTCAGCATTCCTTTGCATCTCTAATGAAACTCAACAGCAAGAGATAGAAAGAGAAATGCCATTTAAAGTCACTGTAGACATTATGTGATATTTGGGAATCTACTTGGCAAAATAAACCCAGAATATATATGATCCCAACAACAAAACACTTCTCACACAAATAAAATCAGATCTAAATAGTTGGAAAAACATTAATTGCTCATGGCTGGGTCGAGCTAATATAATAAAAATGACAATTTTACCTAAACTAAACTATACATTTAGTGCCATAATAATTAATTTATCAAAAAACTATTTTAGAGTTATTCAAAATAATAACAAAATTTATTTGGAAAAACAAATGGTCTAGATTGTCAAGGGAATTAATGAAAAGAAATGCTAGGGAAGGTGGAATGGCTATGCCAGATCTTAATCTGTATTATACATCAGCGGTCATCAAAACAGCTTGGTACTGTCAGAGGTATAGAGTAGTGGATCAATGGAATAGATTAGGTGCAGGGGACCCAGCAGTTAATGAATATAACACTCTATTGCTTGATAACCCCAAAGACCCCAGATTTTGGGATAAGAATGCACTATTTGACAAAAGCTGCTGGGAAAACTGGAATACACTAGGGCAGAAACTGGGCATAGATCATTAAATAGCTCAACTTTGATAAGTAACTTTTGATTTCTTTTCCCTGAATACCTTCTCAGGCACCTCTTGCTTCTTCCATCTGGATGACAACTTTTCTATTCAAGTCTGTTTTTTTCCTCAAGAGTGCTTGAAAGTCCTCTATTCCACTGAATGACCATATTTTCACCTGAAACAAAATACTCAGTTTTTCTGGGTAGGTAACCCTTGGGTTCATCCCCAGATCTTTTGCCCTCTGGAATATCCCATGCCCTTCGATACCTCATTGTAGGAGCTGCCAGGTCCTGTGCTATTCTGATTTTGTCTCCACAATACTGAAATTGTTTCTTTCTGACTGCTTGTAGTATTTTCTCCCTGATCTATGGATTCTGGAACCTGGCTATAATATTCCTGGGAGTTTTCTTTTTAGGATCTTTTTCAAGAGGTGATCGGTGTATTCTTTCAACCTCTATTTTGCCTTCTGGATCTAAAACATGAGGGCAATTTTCCTTGAGAATTTCTTGAAGGCTGATTTATAGGTTCTTTCTTTCATCGTGGCTTACAGGTAGTGCAATAATTTTTTTTTCTTAAACAAATGCTTTATTAACTTCTGTTTTACATCATTCATTTTCACCAGATTTTGAGTTACAACCATTTTTCCCCATTATTCCGCTACCCAAACTCCCAGAATAGCAGTCCCACAAGATATTGCTTCCTCCAATCTGCTCTCTCCCATACCTTCTCCCATACCCCCTTCGACTTTTCCATTAGAGGAAGGTGAATCTTTGTGTCCCAATGCCTGCACGTCTTATATCCCAATTATTAGCAAAAGAGTATTAATAATAGTATTTATATATATTTGAAACATTTAATGTTTTTTTAAACAAATACTTTATTAACTTCTGTTTTACATCATTCATTTCCGCCAGATTTTGAGTTACAATCATTTCCCCCCATTATTCCCCTACCCAACCTCCCAGAATAGCAGTCCCACAAGATATCGCTTCCTCCAATCTGCTCTCTCCCATACCTTCTCCCATACGCCCATCGACTGTTCCACTAGAGGAAGATGAATCTTTGTGTCCCAATGCCTGCACATCTTATCTCCCAATTATAGGCAAAAGAGTATTAATAATATTATTTATATATATATTTGAAACATTTAATATTACGACCTCGAATTTCAGATCCATTTCCTTCCTCCCTTGTCACCCATTCCTTCTTGGGATATAAGTAATTCAGTATATGTTTTACATGTCTACCTATGCAAAACATTATCATGGTAGATATATTGTACAAGGCTGCTTATAATTCCCTCCCACTCATCCCATCCCCCACCTGGTCCATTCCCTACATGATCCTGTCCCTCTTCTATAGTGGGTACTTCCAACTTCCCCTCACCCCAAGGATGCCCTCCCATCCATCATCCCTCCTCTCATCCCCCTTCCCCCTATCCTGCTGCAGGTTGAGATATCCCATTTAGTATGTATGTCATTTTCTCGCTGAACCAAATTCAATGTGAATGTGGTTTTGCCTTTTTAGCCTTCCTTATTCTCCCCCTCCTTTGCACCCACTTCCCCTACATGAGATAGTTTACCCTACCATGTCTCTCCCCATCTCCTCTTGCCACTTTCCTCTCTCACCTCGGCTCGGCTCCTGCGCTCTGCTCTCTGCTCGCTGCCAGCTCCCAGACTGCTGCGCTGGTCCTTCCTGCAGGGCTGCTGGGCTGTCCTCAGCAGGAGGTTAGCTTCTCTGTGTCGTTCTGTGGGTGCTGGGGCTCCAGAAGTTGTTCAGAGTCCTTTTTTACATAGTTTGTGGAGAATCTGGGGGCAGAGAGCCTTGGACGAGCTGTTTCTATTCCGCCATCTTGGCTCCGCCCCGAAACATTTAATGTTAATACATTGAATTTCAGATCCATTTCCTTCCCCCCTTGTCACCCATTCCCTCTGGGGAGATAAGTAATTCAGTATATGTTGTACATGTCTACCTATGCAAAACATTATCATAGTAGATATATTGTACAAGGCTGCTTATAATTCGCTCCCATTCATCCCACACCCCACCTGGTCCATTCCCTACATGATCCGGTCCCTCTTCTATAGTGGGTATTTCCAACCTCCCCTCCTCCCAAGGATGCCCTCCCATCCATCATCCCTCCTCTCATTCCACTTCCCCCTATTCTGCTGCAGGTTGAGATATCCCATTTAGTATGTATGTCATTCTCTCCCTGAACCAAATTCAATGAGAATGTGGTTTTGCATTTTTTGCCTTCCTATTCGACCCCTCCCTTGCAACCACTTCCCCTTGCTTCTTCTACATGAGAGAGTTTACCCTACCCTGTCTCTCCCCATCTCCTCTTGCCACTTTCCTCTCTCACCTCATAATTTCATCCCTTGAATATTCTCCCTTCCCAACAAATTCAAGCTATGCCCTCTATCCATATATAACTGTAACAATATACAGACACATTCACAAATGTATTCATATGACCACACACCATTCTTCCATTATTTTTATATTGAGAAATATATCATCAGTCACAGTTATTGCTTTTCCATATAGGAATGTAAGTAGTTCAACTTTGATAAGATCCTTTTGATTTCTTGTCCCTGATTACCTTCTCAGGCATCTCTTACTTCTTGTGTCTGGATGTCGAATTTTCTATTCAATTCTGGTTTTTTCCTCAAAAAGCTTGAAAGTCCTCTATTCCACTGAATGACCATATTTTCCCCTGAAACAATATACTCAGTTTTGCTGGGTAGGTGACCCTTGGGTTCATTCCCAGTTATTTTGCCCTCTGGAATATCATATTCCATGCCCTTTGATCCCTCAGTGTAGAAGCTGCCAGGTCCTGGGCTATTCTGATTGTGTTTCCACAATACTGAAATTGTTTCTTCCTGGCTGCTTGGAGTATTTTCTCCTTGATCTGGGATTCTGGAACCTGGCTATAATATTCCTGGGAGTTTTCTTTTTGGGATATTTTTCAGGAGGTTATCTGTGGATTCTTTCAACCTCTATTTTGCCCTCTGGATCTAAAACACCCAGGCAATTTTTCTTGAGAATTTCTTGAAGGGTGATTTCTAGGTTCTTTCTTTGATCATGGCTTTCAGGTAGTCCAATAATTTTTAAATTGTCTCTCCTGGATCTATTTTCCTAGTTTTTTCCATGAGATATTTCACACTGCCTTCTAATCTTTCATTGGTTTGGATCTGCTTAACAGCATCTTGATTTCTCATAAAGTCATTAGCCTCCATTTGCTCTAGTCTAACTCTGAAGGAATGAATCTCCTCAGTGAACTTTTGAGATCCTTTTTCCATCTGGCAAATTCGACTTTTTAAGGCATTCTTCTCCTCATTGCCCTTTTGGGCCTCCTTTGCCATCTGAGTTAGTCTATTTTTTAAGGTGTTGTTTTCCTCAGTCAGGCTGTTGACCCTCATGTCGTACTTTTCCTGCATCCTTCTCATTTCTCTTTCCAATTTTTCCTCCACTTCTCTTATTTGATTTTTAAAGTCCTTCTTAAGGTCCTCTATGGCCTGCAATCCTCTCATGTTTTCCCCTGGGGCTTTTGGAGTAGGACTTCTGACCTCACAGTCCTGTTCCCCGCTCTATGCCCCCAAAATAGGAGTCTAGGGTTACATTTTTCTGTTTCCTTTGCCTTGGCATGGTGCCACTTAATTACTTGACTTTTGGGCTTGTAGCCACACTATGGCTTTAAGGCCAGAGAGAGGAATTTTTGTCCCAAACACCTGGGGGACAACTTCTGTTTCTGGCAAGCTGTAAACCCACCCACGACTTCCACCCTATATCACAATCCAGATCCAGGGAGGTTAAAGCAAGAGTGATTACCCCCCAATACTGATCGCTGGATCTCCCTACAATTTGCAGGCCAGGAGCTGGAGCTGCCTCTGAAACTTCAAAATGGCGTGTCTCCTCAGCAGCTTCTAGCCCCCAGGGGAGGGACCTGACGCTTTCCCCAAATATTGGTCCCAATGTTAATAAGGCATTAACCACTCACTTTGTCCTAGGCATGTCTATGTTGATAATTCTGGAATCGCCACAGCTCCTGGTGTTCTGGGGTCCCTCCAGCTGGCCACTGGCCCTGCTGCCCTGGGGCTAATACCTCGACTCAGGTGGACCTGGCCTGTGCTCGGCTCCCCACACTCTATGCCCTGTGTGCTGCCGGCTCCCAGATCACTGCGCTGGTCCTTCCTGCATGGCTTCTGGGCTGTCCTCAGAGGGAGGTTGGCTTCTCTATGTCATTCTGTGGGTGCTGGGGCTCCATAAGTTGTTCAGATTCCCCTTTTACATAGTTTGGAGGAAATCTGGGGGCAAAGTGGCTTGGTTGCGCTGTTTCTACTCTGCCATCTTAACTCTACTCATTTTCAATGTAATCATTAGTGAATAGTCAAAATGCAAACTTCATTTTGCTCTGGAATATGTCCCTCAGGACAAAAGATTCAAGGAAATATAGCTTATAATATACAGCTGAAATATATTCAACCCATAATGCTTTGCAAAGTGGCAGGCAGGAAAAAGGTCATGTGTATGAGGGAGTGTCAATAGTTTTTAATCGGTATTTGTCATCAAAGATGTATATCTGTTGCTATGCAACAATTGAACAGTATAAAAAGCTGCAGCAATTCAACCTCAACTCATATTTGACTTTAGTAAAGGGAAATCTGGGACTTACAGTGAAAAAGTCCCACAATAAATAAAATTGATGTAAATGCTTTCTACGTTTATTTTTAAATGGTCATTCACCTGCTATATCTCCAAATCTGACCTAGTTTCTCTTTGGGTCTCTGATCTCATGTTAACATTGATTTGTTTTAGACCCCACTTTGAAGGATTAAATAAATGGAATCAAAAAAGAAAAAGAAAACACACTTGTTAAGTATTTTCTATATGCCACTGTGCTAGGTATTGGAAATATAAGTAATGGGACTGTTAGATGGTATAGTGGATAGAGTGTTGGTCCTACAGTCAGAAAGACTCAAGTTAAAATCTGACCTCAAACATTTACTAGTTGTGTTCCTCATGTTTAAAATGGAGATAATAATAGTACTTACCTTCTAGGTTGTAATAAAGATTAAATGCCATATTAATGGTAAAGTGCTTTGCAAAGTTTCTGGCATATAGTATCAATGTTCATAATTAATTATTACTATTATTATGATAAAATAAGGACAGTTTTTACCCCAAAAAAGCTTATATCCTAATAAAAGGAGACAATGCATGTAGGGAAATAGTGGCTAGGGAGGGATATTTTGGTTCAGAAAGTTAGAAAAATAGGGAATAGAGTCATAAAGGAGTACATTTTTATACCCTTTCTAGTATAATGGCAGTCTTGATTGGATTATGGTTCTGGAACTGTAAGTGGGGTGGTGCTAGTGGAAGGGAAGCAAAGTGGTTCATGGAAAGTTCAGAGAGGTCAGTTAGCTGCATCCTTCTCAGATGAAGTGGGCCATGTATATCAAAAACAATATCAATGTTCAATCTGGTCAATAGGACCTCAGTGTGGATGTTCCAGAGCTGAAAGTATTGAGCATTCTAACAATAGAGAGTTTATTCCATAAGGATAAGTTATATCCCCCAATGATTTCTGTACACTGCTATATATTACTTTGGACCAGGTCATGTGAGTAAAATGATAGAGGACTAGACCCACAAATTTTCAAAACCTTTCCAAAATAGAAATTATTTACCAGTAAAAATTATTTTAGCTTTCTCTATGACCATACTATTACACCTAGAATTCAACAGAAAATTTAAAAAAATTTTGTACAAATTCTCCCTTACCCTGAACTCACTCAGCAACCCTCTTCAACCTCCCATGCTATTGACAGCAAGGATGAAATAGCAGACCCAAGAATACAACACTCTTACAACAAAATCTGTCTAGCCCTGTTTCCCTTCCCTATTCCCTGTGCCATGTAATACTTGACTCTATACTGCAGAAATTTGTTCTGGCAATAACAGACAATGAGGATCACAATCACATAGAACTAGTGTTTCCAAGCTCTGAACTACTGTTTCCTATCCAAAGAAATAATGACAGAAGGAGTGGGATAGACTTAGTGTGTATATGTATATATGTGTGTGTAAGGTGTATGGGGTTATGCAACAGTACACGAAGCCTGAGGGAAATAGAATAATAGCATCTATATCGGGACAGTTATATTCACCTAAAAGCCCCTTGGGGCAGAGACAAAAGATGGAAAACTCTCTAGCATTAGGGGAGGCTAAGATGCTTTGAGAACTAGTCCCCAAGGAAACCACAGTAAGTGCAGAAAAAAGTCAGAATGTGGGTAGTAAGGAAAAATAAAGAGCAGGGGAAGACCAAAATACCAAAGCTTTTAGGAGGAAGAAAATCTTAAAGACCTTAAGCATAAGCATATATAACAACAGGAAAAACTTAATGATAGCAGAAAATATAGACTACTAATATTATAAATGAGTTAGACATATATGAATAAATATTACAAAAACAAAGGGAAATGATCCAGTTCTTCATGTGAAAAAGAATTTTGTGGAACATGAGGAAAACATGGAATAATAACACTGTATTTCTGATTGTTTTGGAAAAGTAATGTGAATCATGAGAGCTGAATTTAAGGCCTGTTCAAAAAATAATGGAAAAACTGGAATCTGTAATGGCAAACCTCACCAAAGAAACAAAAGAGAGAACATTAGATATGGATAGCAAATATATAGAAGTGAAAGTAAACTAGAAAAAGGGAAAGGAAAAATAATAACATTAAAAAAATATATACTTACTCTGTTAGCAGAACACACTGATCACACAGCCATAATGTGTGGAGATAACCCAAGCATCATAGATCACCCAGAAGAACATGATGGTATAAAAACCCTTAAAATCATAATGAAGGAAATAAGAGAAGGGAGTGATCCAGAACTTTTGAGCACTGAAAATGAAATTCCGATGGAAAGAATTTGCAGCTAACCTCCAGAAAAGGAAAAAAAAAACAAAGTCTATTTTGAGTCAAACTTGAAATCATGGAAGACAATTTTATTACCTTCTTTATTATGTTCTAGTCTTTAGTTCCACCATCATCCCAGTCAATTTCTTCTAGATACTCTATAGTTTTGCAATGTTACACCAAAATATGCTATCTAGAAATAAATATCATATTTCAGATGTGTTCTGACCAGAACAATATGTGTAATACTCTCATTTCACAATCTTTGGACACAATATATTTCTTAAGGAAATCAAGAATTTATGTTAGTTATATTGGTTTGTTTTTCAAATCATTTTGAGCCTGAAACCCATCAAACATCTGTGATATTTTTCACTACAGTTGATTTTAATCACTCCTTCCCAATTATAGATTTCTTAAGCACATTGTATGAGCAAACATGTAGGATTTTCCATTTTTCACTGATACACATATCTCATTAAACTTTCTTATCATTGCTTTATAGTACTTTTTTTAACCACTGTCACTCATTTAATTCTTTTTGCCCTCAACCATCTACATATAATCTGTGAATTGGATAAATGTTCAATTTATTTTCCTAAATTTGTGTTAAATGTTCTTTTTCCTATTGTGTTAATTTTGGGCATTTATATTATGTACACACATACACACATTCATTGATTTCATTTAGATTGTCAAATTAATTGGAATTTAATTGGACAGAATAAGACCTAATAATTGCTTTAATTTCTTATTTTTTGTTTATTTTTAGTGTACAAGATTCAATTCCATAGTTCCTTGAGGTTCAAATTTCCCTTCCCTCCCTACCCCCCTGGCTACAATGGCATATAGTACATTATAGGCCATGCAAATGCTATCACATTAGAAATTAGTCAAGTTACAAAGGTGAATTATACTAGATGGGATGAAAAATGGTAAAGAAGAAATAAAACCTCAAATTGAAAAGAAAAATATCAATTAGTTTCCTTCCATCAGGATTCAAACTCAGTTCTTTCTAGTTATTTCTCTGGATATAGGCATCTCTCTCCTTGATGATATTTCGGGATTGACTTATATCACTGCATTGCAGAGAAGAGTGCAGTCTGTCATAGTTGGTCATAACACATATGTTGTGTCAGATTGTATACAAATTTCTTCTGGTTCTACTCTTCTCATTCAGCATCAGTTTGTATAAGCCTCTCCAAGTAAATATGAAAAGCATCTCCTCCTCTTTTCTTATAGCAAAATAGTATTCCATTACATGAATATACCACAACTTGTTTAGCCATTCCCCAATTGATGGGCACTCCTTTAATTTCCAATTCTTTTCAACCATGAAAAGAGCTGCTATAAATATTTTTGTACATGCATGTCTTCCTCCCACTTCTCTTTGGGATATAATCCTAGAAGTGGTATTGCTGGGTCAAAGGTTATGAAATTATTTACAGCCCTTCAGACATGATTCCAGATTGCTCTCCAGAAGGTTAGATTAGTTCACAACTCAACCAGCAATGCATTAGTGCTCCAATTTGCCCACATCCTCTCCAGCATTTATCATTTTCCTGTTTTATCGCCATAGCCAATCTGACTGGAGAGATGTAGTACCTCAGAGTTGTTTTGATTTGAATTTCTCTAATCAATAGGAATTTAGAGCATTTCTTCATATACTTATAGATATCTTTAATTTCTTTCTCTGAAAACTGGCTATTCATATCCTTTGACCATTTATCAATTGGGGAATGACTTGTATTCTTATAGATTCGACTCAATTCTCTGTATATTTTAGAACTGAATCCTTTATCAGAGACAGAGATTGTGAAAATTCTTTCCCAGTGGGGCAGAGCCAAGGTGGCAGAGTAGAAACAGCACTTCCACATTGCTTCTGCCCACAACAGTTCAAAATCATGTAAAGGGGCCTCTGAACAACCTCTGGAGCTCCAGAACCCACAGAAAGACACAGAGAAGCTAACTCCCCACTGAGGACAGCCTGGAAGCCTGGCAGGGAGTAGCCACCAAAGCACTCTGAGAGCTGAGTGCAGGCCCATGTGAATCAGAGATTTTAGCCCCAGGGTGGCTAGACGAGCAGCCAGCTGGAGGGACCCCAGAACACTAGCTGCTGTGGCATTTCCAGTATTACCAACACACAGATGCCTAGGACAAAGTGAGAGGTTAGTGCCCTGTGGATTTTTGGACCAGTATTTGGGAAAGCATCGGCTCCTTCCCCTGGGGGCAAGAAGCAGCTGAGGAGATGCAGCACAGATGCCATTTTGCAGCTTCATTTGCAGCTTCAGCTCCTGGACTGCAGACTGTAGGGGGATCTGGTGATCAGACTGGGGTGGGGGGTAATTGCTGTGGCTTTAACCTTCTTGCATCTGGATTGTGGTCTGCAGAGGAGGTCTTGGGGTGCGTTACCAGATTGCCAGAGTGTAGGGGGGCTACAGAGAGCGCAGCCAACTAATACCTCCAAAAGTTGAGAAGACCACAACGTCTGGGATGGAAGGTCCCCTGTCTGGTGGCACAGTCCCACTGTGGCAACGAGCCCAAAAGTAAATTAATTAAGTGGCAAAATGCCTAGGCAAAGGAAACAAAATAAACAGAAAAATTTAACATTAGACTGCTATTTTGGGGGCAAAGAGGATCAAAGCATGGAACAAGAGGATGACAAGGAGGTCAGAAATCCTACACCAAAAGCCACAAATGGAAATACGAGCAGGTTCCAGGCCATAGAGGATCTTAAGAAGATTTGTAAAAACCAAATAAGAGAAGTAGAAGAAAAATTGGGAAAAGGAATGAGAAGAATGCAGGAAAAGTATGAAATGAGAGTAAACAGCCTGAATGAGGAAAATAACACCTTAAACAATACACTAACTCAAGTGGCAAAAGAGGCTCAAAAAGGCAATGAGGAGAAGAATGCCTTAAAAATCCAAATTTGCCAAATGGAAAAAGAATCTCAAAAGCTCACTGAGGAGATTCATTTCTTCAGAATCAGACTGGAGCAAATGGAAGCTAATGATTTTATGAGAAATCAAGATGCTGTTAAACAGATCCAAGCAATTGAAAGAATAGAAGGCAATGTGAAATATCTCATGGGAAAAATCACTGACCTGAAAAATAGATCCAGGAGAGACAATGTAAAAAATATTGGACTACCTGAATGCCATGATCAAAGAAAGAACCTAGAAATCATCCTTCAAGTAATTCTCAGGGAAAATTGCCCTGATGTTTTAGATCCAGAGGGTAAAATAGAGGTTGAAAGAACCCACAGATCACCTCCTGAAAAAGATGCCAAAAAGAAAATTCCTAGGAATATTATAGCCAGGTTCCAGAATAACCAGACCAAGGAGAAAATACTACAAGCATCCAGGAAGAAACAATTTCAATACTGTGGAAATACAATCAGAATAGCACAGTGGGGATCACTACACTGAGGGATCAAAGGGCATGGAATATGATATTCCAGAGAGCAAAGGAGCTGGGATTAAAACCAAGAATAACCTACCCAGCAAAACTGAGTATCTTGTTTCAGGGGACAATATGGTCATTTGGTGGTATAGAGGGCTTTCAAGCATTCTTGAGGAAAAAACCAGAGTTGAAGAGAAAATTTGCCATTCACACACAAAAAGCAAGAGATGTTTGAGAAATTAAACAAGGAAAAAATATCAAAAGGAACTTATCAATGTTGAAGTATTTACAGCCCTACATGGAAAAGTAATAACTATAACTGATAAAACCTTTCTCAGTATGAAAATATTTGAAGAAGTGTATATGGGCATGTGATTACATACATGAATATATATATATATATATATATATATATATGTGTGTGTGTGTGTGTGTGTGTGTGTGTGTGTGTGTGTGTGTTTTAGGTATACACAGGTCCAAGTTTTTTGGGAAGGGATGATACTTAAAGGGTGAATTTAATAGGTGAGAGAAGAATGTGGCAAGAGGAGATGGGGAGGAACAGTAAACTATGTCATGTAGAAGAAGTATAGGGAATTGGTTGCAAGTGATTGGAAGAATAGAAAGGCAAAAAAAAAACCATTCTCATTGAATTTGGCTCAGGGAAAGTATGACATACATACTAAAAGGGATATCTCACTCTGCAGCAGAGTAGGGGGGAGGGAGATGAGAAGGAGGATGATGGAGGGGATGTCATGCTGGGGGGAGGGGAGGTTGTAGGCACCCTCATTTGAAGAGGGACAGGATCAAAATAGGGAATGTATGAGGAAGGGGTTTGAGGGGGGAGGCAAATACAGCCAGTTTTTTTTTTACAATATATCTACTATGGTAATGTTTTGCATAGCTATACGTGTACAACATATACTGAATTGCTTATCTTCCCTGCTGGAGTATGTGACAAGGAACAAAGGGAATGGATCTGGAATTCGACGTTTTAAAATTAAATGTTTCAAATATACAAAAATACTATTATTAATACTATTTTGCATGTAATTGGGAAATAAGATATGCAGACATTGGGGTACAGACTGTCACCTTGCCCTAATGGAAAAGTTGAAGGGGGTATGGGAGATGATATGGGAGAGAGCAGTTTGAATGAGTAGATATCCTGTGGGACTTCTATTCTGGGGTGGTGGGTAGGGGAAAAATTGTAACTAAAATCTGGTAGAAATAAATGATGTAAACCAGAAGTTTATAAAGAATTTGGGAAAAAGAATTTTCCCCAAATTCCTACCTCCCTCTTTATCTTCTTTATTTTGGCATTGTTTGTACAGTAGCTTTTCAATTTAATATAATCAAAATTACCCATTTTGCATTTTATAATGCTCTCTAATTCTTGTTTTGTCCTAAAGTCTTTCCCACTCCACAAATCTGACAGGTAAACTATTCCTTGCTTTCCCAGATTGATTACAGTATCATACTTTACACCTAGATCATGCAAGCATTTAGACTTGATTTTGGTATATAGTGTTAGATAATGGTATATGCCTAGCTTCTGTCACACTATATTCCAGTTTTCCCAGCAGTTTTTCTCAAATACTGCATTCTTATCCCCAAAACTGTGTCTTTGGGTTTATCAAACAATAGATTACTATACTCCTTAACTGCTGGATATCTTGTGCCCAATCAATTCCATTTATCCACTACCCTTCTCCTTGGCCAGTACCAAGCACTTTTGATGACTGCTAATGTATAATATAGATTTAAAATCTGGAATAGCTTGTCCACATCCCTAGCATTTCTTTTTGTTAATTCCCTTGATACCCTTGTTCTTCCAAATAAATTTTGTTACTATTGTTTCTATGTTTTCTAATGCTATAAAGTACTTTTTTTTGGTAAATTGATTGGGAGGGATGGAACTAAATATATGATTTAGTTTGGGTAAAATTGTCATTTTCATTATATTAGCTCGACCGAGCTTTGAGGAATTGATATTTTTCCAATTAATTACATCAGATTTTATTTGTGTGAGAAGCGTGTTGAAATTGTGATTATATAGGTCCTGGGTTTCTTTTGGCAGGTAGATTCCCACATATTTTATAATGTCTGTGTGACTTAAATGCAATTTCTCTTTATATCTCTTGCTGTTGAATTTCATCAGAGATATACAGGTATGCAGAGGATTTATGTGGGTTTATTTTATATCCTGCAACTTTGCCAGATTTGTTTATTGTCTCAAGTAGTTTTTTACTTGATTCTCTAGGATTCTCTAAGCATATCATCATATCATCTGCAAAGAGTGATAGCTTGGTCTCTTCCTAATTTTATTCCTTTGATGTTTTTCTTCTCTAATGGCTACTGCCAATGATTCCAGTAGAATATTGAATAAGAGGGGTGATAGTGGACACCCTTGTTTCACTCCTGATCTTATTGGATAATGCTTCTAGTTTATCCCCAATGCATATAATACTAGCTGATGGTTTTAAATAGATGCTGTTCACTATTTTAAGGAAGGCTCCATTTATTCCTATACTTTCTAGAGTTTTTAATTGAAATGGATGTTATACTTTGTCAAAAGCCTTTTCTGCATCTATTGAGATAATCATGTGGTTTCTGCTAGTTTTATGGTTATGATCAATTATACTGATGGTTTTCCTAATATTAAACCATCCTTGAATTCCCGGAATAAATCCTACCTGATCAAAATGTGTTATTCTTATGATAAGTGGTTGTAGTCTTTTACCTAATATTTTATTTAAAATTTTTGTATCTAAATTCATGAGGGAAATTGGTCTACAATTTTCTTTCTCTATTTTATCCCTTCCTGATTTACAAATCAGTACCATATTTGTGTCATAGAAAGAATTTGGTAGGATGCCATCTTCACTAATTTTCCCAAATAGTTTGTAGAGCATTGCAAACAATTGTTGTTTAAATGTTTGATAGAATTCACTAGTAAACCCATCTGGCCCTGGGCATTTTTTCCTAAGGAGTTCATTGATGGCTTGTTTGATTCCTTTTTCTGATATGCGGTTATTTAGGTAATTCACTTCTTCAGTTAATCTGGGCAACTTGTATTGTTTTTAATATTCATCCATTTCACTAAGATTATCATATTTATGTGCATACAATTGGAAAAATTATTCCTAATTATTGTTTTGATTTCCTCTTCATTGCAGTAGATTCATCCTTTTCATTTTTATACTCATAATTTTGTTTTCATCTTTTTTTTTTTTTAAAGCAATTGGGGTTAAGTAACTTGCTCAAGGTTACACGGCTAGTCATGTGATTTATGCGTGGGTGCTCATTTTCTGAGGCCGGATCTGATCTCGGGTCATCCAAACTCCGAGGCCGGCGCTCTTACTCACTGTGCCACCTAGCCTCCCCTTTAGGGCAATTGGGGTTAAGTAACTTGCCCAAGGTTACACGGCTAGGTTTTTTTGTTTGTGCGGATTAAGTGTCGGAGGCCGGCTCTGAACTCAGGTCCTTCTGATTCCAGGGCCGGCGCTCTATTCACTGCGCCACCTAGCCGCCCCATGTTTTCATCTTTTTTTATACTATTGACTAAGGGTCTATCAATTTTATTTTTTTTTTTTGTAAAAACTGCTTTTAGTTTTATTTATTAATTAAATAGTTTTCTTAATTTCAATTGTATTAATCTCTTCTTCGATTTTCAATATTTCTAATTTAGTGCTAATTTGGAGATTTTCATTTTGTTCTTTTTCTAACTTTTTTGATTGCATGTCCAATTCATTGTAATTTCCTATTTCTTAATTTCTCAGGCTGTAAGCTAAGGGCCTGGTTATTGACTTTGAATGCTGTAGCCTCTGGGTGTCTAGTTTGAGGCTAATGCAAGAGTCTCAGTGAGGTATGCTGATGTGCCCAGAGTAGTCTGTGGAGGAGTGGTAGTCTGGGCACTTCAGATTTCTGCCTCTATACACCTGGGCTATAGCTCAGGCAAGTTTTTGTTGGTTGGATGAGGTGGGGTTTGTTGGGACCCCTCCCTCTCTTCTCTTCAGACTCCTTTCTGCCTCAGTTACACCCCTTTGTTGATGACTCTGAAGCCTGAGGCTATTTCCATTATCTTAGGATTTCTCTCTGGGTGGGAGACTTATCTTTGGGTTTTCTACTTCATAAAGGAGGAATAAGAGTTGCCAGTTTACTTTTTCATTTCATTCTGGTTCCTGCTAAAATGGGCAGGCTGTTTCTAAACTTCAAGGATCGGCTGCTCTCTCTGCTGGGGGCACTGAGCCCTCTCTTACCTGGCTCCACTGATTACTCCTGTCCCCTGATGAGATGCAGGTGAGAGGGCTGTGATTCATCTTTGGGACTGGTAAGTCAGCAGGCTGGGGCTTCTTCTTTCTCTGGTGTAGTCTGCTTGTCTGCTCTCAAGTCTGAGCTGTGAAGACCCAACTTGCTCTGCTCTCTCCCTTTCCAGACCCTATTGCCCCTTTCCTGGGCTGGATTCTACCAAACTCCATGTCAAAGTGGATTCTGTCACTCCAGAATCCATTCAGATTCACTTTTTAAGGTTTAGTGATGGGATTCATGGAGGGGCTTAGAGAAGTTACTGCTTCCTTTTTGAGATCTTGGCTCCACACCTCCCTTTATTTCCTTCTTCATTATTGGTGAACTAACATCTACCATTTTTATGCTGGTGATTTGCTTTTCTTCTTTCCTTTTTTTAAAATCAAGTTAATTAATGTTTTATCTATATTACTGTGCTTTGCCCCAGAAAACCAGCTTCTAGTTTTATTTATTACTTCAATGATTTTCATACTTTCCTTTTTGCCAGTCTTTCTTTTGATTTTCAGTATTTTCAAATTGGTCTTTACTTAGGGATTTTTAATTTGTTTGTTTTCTTTATTATTTTTTACTTTTATACACAGTTCACTGATCTTATCTTTTTTCTATTTTATTGATAAAAAAATTGGAGATAGAATTAGATTGCAGCAAATGGAAGCTAGTGGCTTAATAAGAAATCAAGATACTATTATGCAGATACAAAAAATGAAAAAATAGAAGGCAATGTGATATATCCAATTGGAAAACCCACTGACATGGAAAATAGAACCAGCAGAGATAAGGTAAAAATTATTGGTCTACCTGAAAGCCATGATCAAAATACAAACCTAGAAATTATCCTTCAAGAAAATCTTAAGGAAAATTTCCCTGATGATTTTGAACCAGAGGGCAAAATAGAGGTGGAAAGAATCCATTGCTCCCTTCCTGAAAAAGATACCAAAAAGAAAACTCATAAGAATACTATAGCCAGGGCCCAAAGTTCTGAGATCAAGGAGACAATATTGTAAGCATCTGGGATGAAACAACTTCAATACTGTGTAAACACAATCAGGATAACACAGGATACAGCAGCTTCTACATTGAGGGATCAAAGGCCTTAGAATATGATATTTTGGGCGGAGCCAAGATGGTGGAGTAGAAACAGTTCATCCAAGCCACTCTGCCCACAGATTCCCCTCAAACTATGTAAAAGGGGACTCTGAACAACTTCTGGAGCCCCAGCACCCACAGAACAACACAGAGAAGCTAGTCTCCTGCTGAGAACAGCCCTGCAGCCCTGCAGGAAGGACCAGCACAGTGGTTTGGGAGCCAGCAGTGCACAGTGGGCAGAGGGCTGGAGCCAAGCCCAGCCGAGCCGAGCCGAGCCCAGGTCCGTGTGAGCCGAGGTTTTAGGCCCAGGGTGGCAGAGCCAGTAGCTGGCTGGAGAAACCCCAGAACACCAGCAGATGTGGTAACTCCAGAATTATCAACATAGACATTTTGCCTAGGACAAAATAAGGGGTTAGTGTCCTATGGACTTTGGGACCAGTATCTGGGGAAAGTGTCGGCTCCCTCCCCTGGGGCCTAGAAACCACTGAGGACAAACGCCATTTTGTAGTTTCAGAGGCAGCTCCAGATCCTGGACTGCAAAATGTAGGGAGATCCAGCGAACAGTATTGGTGGGTAATCTCTCCTGTTTTAACCTCCCTGGATCTGGATTGTGATCTAGGGTGGAAGTTGTGGGTGGGTTGACAGCTTGCCAGAAATGGAAGTTGCGCCCCATACGTTCGGGACAAAATTCCTCTTTATGGCCTTAAAGCCATAGTGTGGCAACAAGCCCCAAAGCCACGTAATTAAGTGGCAACATGACAAGGCAAAGGAAAGAGAAAAATGCAACCCTAGACTCCTATTTTGGGGGCATAGAGCTGGAAAAGGACTGTGAGGTCAGAAGTCCTGCTGCAAAAGCCCCAGAGGAAAACATGAGAGGATTGCAGGCCATAGAGGACCTTAAGAAGGACTTTAAAAATCAAATAAGAGAAATGGAGGAAAAATTGGAAAGAGAAATGAGAAGGATGCAAGAAAAGTATGAAATGAGGGTCAACAGCCTGACTGAGGAAAACAACACCTTAAAAAATAGACTAACTCAGATGGCAAAGGAAGCCCAAAAGGGCAATGAGGAGAAGAATGCCTTAAAAAGTCGAATTTTCCAGATGGAAAAAGAATCTCAAAAGTTCACTGAGGAGATTCATTCCTTCAGAGTTAGACTGGAGCAAATGGAAGCTAATGACTTTATGAGAAATCAAGATGCTGTTAAGCAGATCCAAACATATGAAAGATTAGAAGGCAATGTGAAATATCTCATGGGAAAAACCATTGACCTGGAAAATAGATCCAGGAGAAACAATTTAAAAATTATTGGACTACCTGAAAGCCATGATCAAGGAAAGGACCTAGAAATCACCCTTCAAGAAATTCTCAAGGAAAACTGCCCTGATGTTTTAGATCCAGAGGGAAAAATAGAGGTTGAAAGAATCCACAGATCACCTCCTGAAAAAGATCCCAAAAAGAAAACTCCCAGGAATATTATAGCCAGGTTCCAGAATCCCCAGATCAAGGAGAAAATACCACAAGCAGCCAGGAAGAAACAATTTCAATATTGTGGAAACACAATCAGAATAGCCCAGGACCTGGCAGCTTCTACACTGAGGGATCAATGGGCATGGAATATGATATTCGAGACGGCAAAAGAACTGGGAATGAACCCAAGGGTCACCTACCCAGCAAAACTGAGTATTTTGTTTCAGGGGAAAATATGGTCATTCAGTGGAATAGAGGACTTTCAAGCATTCTTGAGGAAAAAACCAGAATTGAATAGAAAATTTTACATACAGATACAAGAAGGAAGAGATGCCTGAGAAGGTAATCAGGGAAAAGAAATCAAAAGGAAATTATCAAAGTTGAACTTTTTACATTCCTATATGGAAAAGCAATAACTGTGACTGATGATATGTTTCTCACTATGAAAATAATGGAAGAAGGGGGTGTGGTCATATGAATACTTATGTGAATGTGTGTGTATATGGTTACAGTTATATATGGATAGAGGGCATAGGTTGAATTTGTTGGGAAGGGAGAATACACAAGGGATGAAATTATGAGGTGAGAGAGGAAAGTGGCAAGAGGAGATGGAGAGAGACAGGGTAGGGTAAACTACCCCATGTAGAAGAAGCAAGGGGAAGTGGTTGCAAAGAGGGGGAGAATAAGGAAGGCTAAAAAGGCAAAACCACATTCACATTAAATTTGGTTCAGGGAGAAAATGACATACATACTAAATGGTATATCTCAACCTGCAGCAGGATAGGGGGAAGGGGAATGGGAGGAGGGATGATGGATGGGAGGGCATCCTTGGGGTGAGGGGTGGTTGGAAGTACCCACTACAGAAGAGGGACAGGATCATGTAGGGAATGAACCAGGTGGGGGGTGGGATGAGTGGGAGGGAATTATAAGCAGCCTTGTACAATATATCTACTATGATAATGTTTTGCATAGGTAGACATGTACAACATATACTGAATTACTTATCTCCCAAGAGGGAATGGTTGACAAGGGAGGAAGGAAATGGATCTGAAATTTGAGGTCATAACATTAAATGTTTCAAATATATATATATATATATATGTGGGACACAAAGATTCACCTTCCTCTAATGGAAAAGTCGAAGGGGGTATGGGAGAAGGTATGGGAGAGAGCAGATTGGAGGAAGCAATATCTTGTGGGACTGCTATTCTGGGAGTTTGGGTAGGGGAATAACAGGGGGAACATGATGGTAACTCAAAATCTGGTGGAAATGAATGATGTAAAACAGAAGTTAATAAAACATTTGTATAAAAAAAAGAAAGTTCCTACTGCCCAGTGCTCATGCCCAGTGACTAGCTGTGAAGCTGTCATGATTGTGTTTCCTGAGCCTGTGGGAAATGGCTCATTTTCATAAGCCCACTCACCCCTTAAAGACGACTTCTCTATGTGCCAGTTGATGCTTCTATCTGCTTTGACTTATAACAATGTACAGAATAAAACTTTTATTGACTTGTAAAAAAAAAAGAATATGATATTTTGGAGTTCAAAGGAGCTGGGATTAAAATCAAGGATCACCTACCCAGCAAAACTGAGTATCATATTTCAGTGGAAAATATGGTTATTCAATGGAATAGAGGATGTTCAAGCATTCTTGATGAAAAAAAAAAACAGAGTTGAATAGAAAATTTTACATTCATTTACAAGAATCAAGAGAAGCTTGTGAAGGTAAACAGGGAAAAGAAATCATAAGGAATTCATCATAGCTGAACTACTTATATTCCTACATGGAAAAATGATCATTGTAACTTGTGAAACTTTTCTCAGTGTGAGTATAGTTGAAGGGAATAGATATTTTTACGTGCGCATACACACACACACACACACACACACACACACACACACACACACATATATATATATATATATATATATATACATACTCAGGTATGTATTCAAACACCCATATGCCCTGTTATATAGACATATATATATATATGTATATGTATATATGTTTATATTTATATTTATAGTTATTACTATTTACATGTAACTGGGAAATAAGATATACAGGCACTGTGGCATAGAGATCCACCATGCCCTCCTAGAAAGTCGGTGGAAGGATGGGGGAAGATGTAGGAGAGAGCAGATTGGGGGAGGGGATATTCTTTGGGCTTATTGTTTTGCTAATTTGAGTAGGGGAAAAATGGGGAGAAAATTTGTAACTCAAAATCTTGGGGAAATGAATGATGTAAACTAAAAATTATATATTCATGTGTTTAGATATACAAATTTTCTCCTAAGTATTGCTTTGGCTGTATCCTATAAATTTGGGTAAGTTGTCTCATTGGCATCATTCCCTTTAATGAAGTTATTGACTGTTTCTATTATTTTTCTTTTTTTTCTTTTTTCTTTCTTTTTTTTTCACTTTACCAAAAAGCTTTTATTAAGCACTTATATGTCAGGCACTGTGCTAAGTGCTATGATACAAAGAAAGGCAAAAACACAGACCAGGTGACTTTTTGAGGTCACTTTCTGCTCAGATATTTTATAATTCAATGAAATTTAGCCTCTAATCTGCAGCCATGTGGTTATTTCTGAGCCCAATGTTTTAGCTTTGAGTGCTTTTTGTATTATCTCCCACCCTTTCTTCTCTCCCTTCCTGTATCTAATCAGTTATTCAAATCTTGATCCTACTTCAGAGTATTTCTGCCATCTATTTCTTCTTCTCAAAGAATCCACCCTAATACAGGTTATCAAGACCATTGAAATAGCCTCCTGATACTCATCGCTTTCTCTTACTGACAGTCTGTCCTTTATACCACTGACATATGAATCTTTCTCTAACATCCCATCCCCCTTCTCTTCTAGGGCTCAGCTGCAAAATGTTCCTAGAGGAAATAGCAAACATAGCTCACTGGGTCCACTACAAATTATGCTATCTAAACTTAACTAGGCTTTCACTGCTGTACAACAATGCTTATATTCATCTCTCATTGACTCTATTATACTCAACACAGTGAATGTTACAAATTTCCTCCTTACTGCACGCCCCTACCCCTCCACCCCAGTTTTAGTTCCACCCCCTCTCTCCCTAGATAGCCTTGCTTCCTGCTTTACTGAGAAGATCGAAGTCCTTTTTATTTTCCTTCATGCCCCCAGACTTTTCTGTACCAATTTTCTTCTTCTGGACCCAGAATGAAATGACTTTTAAGCCTTACCCTTTAATCTAGGCTCTGATCTTTTCCTTTTCCTCTCCCTTCCCAGACCTTGGCATCTTCTCAGCTGCTCACTTTCCATTTCTTCCCCCTTGTTGGGTTCTACTGGCTACAAATATGCTCTTTGAGTTCAATAGGTATACCTTAAACTTTAAAAAAATCACCCTCTCTCCTTTCACTATCACATTTTTAGAAAGAGTAAACTCTACTCCTCACCATTTCTTTTTTTCTCCTTGTTTTCCTGTTCTTCTCTTTATTTCTTTTTTTTTTCTGGTTTACATCATTCATTTCCACCAGATTATGAGTTACATTTTCCCCCATTTTTCCCTACCAACCACCCCAGAATAGCAGTCCCACTAGATATCCCCTCATCCAATCTGCTCTCTCCCATATCTTCTCCTGTACCCCCTTCGATTTGAATCTCTGAGCCCCACTGCCTGGACATCTTATGAAACATTTAATTTTAAAACTTCGATTTTCAGATCCATTCCCCTTCTCCCTTGTCACCCACTCCCTCTGAGAAGATAAGCAGTTCAGTATGTGTTGTACATGTATATCTATGCAAAACATTACCATAGTAGATATATTGTAAAAGACTGCTTATATTTCCTTCCCACCTGTCTCACCTCCCACCTGGTCCATTCCCTACTTTGATCCTGTCCCTCTTTGATAGTGGGTACTTCTAACCTCCCCTCTCCCCAGAATGCCCTCCCCTCCATCATCCCCCTCTCATCCCCCTTTCCCCTACTCAGGAGAGTGAGTGAGGGTAAGATATTCCATTTAGTATGTATGTGATTCTCTCCTTGAGCCAACTTCAATGAGAATATGTTTTTGCCTTTTTGCCTTCCTGTTCTTCCCCTCCCCTGCAAATACTTCCCCTTGCCTCTTCTACATGAGATAGTTTGCCCTACCCTGTCTCTCTCCATCTCCTCTTGCCACTTTCCTCTCTCACCTCTTGACTTCACCCCTTAGGAATCATCCCGTCCTTGGGGTGGCTAGGTGGCGCAGCAAGCAGGGAGCCAGCCCCGGAGCCAGAAGGACCTGAGCTCGGATCCGGCCCCAGACACCCAACACACAAACAAAAACCCAGCCACGTGAACCTTGGCAAGTAACCGAACCCCAATTGCCCTCCAAAAAAAAAATAATCATCCCTTCCCATCAAATTCAACCCGTGCCCTCTATACATGTATACCTGTGAACATATGCCATTTACCCTTCTTCAATTATTTTCATAATGAGAAAGGTTTCATCAACACAGTTATTATTTTTCCATGTAGGACTGTAAATAGTCCAACTTTGACAAGTTCCTTTTGATTTCTTTTCCTTGATTACCTTCTCAAGCATCTCTTGCTTCTTGTGTCTGAATGTCAAATTTTCTATTCAACTCTGGTTTTTTCCTCAAGAATGCTTGAAAGTCCTCTATTCCACTGAATGACCATATTTTCCCCTGAAACAAGATACTCAGTTTTGCTGGGTAGGTGACCCTTTGGTTCATTCCCAGCTCTTTTGCCCTCTGGAATATCATATTCCATGCCCTTCTATCCCTCAATGTAGAAGCTGCCAGGTCCTGGGCTATTCTGATTGTGTTTCCACAATATTGAAATTGTTTCTTCCTGGCTGCTTGTAGTATTTTCTCCTTGATCTGGGGATTCTGGAACCTGGCTATAATATTCCTGGGAGCTTTCTTTTTGGGATCTTTTACAGGAGGTGATCTGTGGATTCTTTCAACCTCTATTTTGCCCTCTGGATCTAAAACATCAGGGCAATTTTCCTTGAGAATTTCTTGAAGGATGATTTCTAGGTTCTTTCTTTGATCATGGCTTTCAGGTAGTCCAATAATTTTTAAATTATGTCTCCTGGATCTATTTTCCAGGTCAGGGGTTTTTCCCATGAGATATTTCACATTGCCTTCTATTCTTTCATTTGTTTGGATCTGTTTAATAGTATCTTGATTTCTCATAAAGTCACTAGCTTCCATTTGCTCCAGTCTAACTCTGAATGAATGAATCTCCTCAGTGTGCTTTTGAGACTCTTTTTCCATCTGGCAAATTCGACTTTTTAAGGCATTTTTCTCCTCATTGCCTTTCTAAGCCTCTTTTGCCATTTGAGTTAGTCTATTTTTTAAGGTGTTATTTTCCTCAGTCAGGCTGTTGACTATCATTTCATACTTTTCTTGCATCTTTTTCATTTCTCTTCCCAAACTTTCCCCCACTTCTCTTATCTGCTTCTTAAGGTCCTCTATGGCCTGTAGCCAGCTTGTATTTTCATTTGGGGCTTTTGGTGCAGGAGTTCTGACCTCACAGTCCTCCTCCATGCTTTGAGCCTCTTTGCCCCTAAAATAGGAGTCCAATGTTGAACTTTTCTGTTTATTTTGTTTCATTTACCTAGGCATGTTGCCGCTTAATTACTTGATTTGGGGGCTTGTTGCCACAGTGGGACTCTGCCACCAGACAGGGGAGCTTCCGCCAAAATGTGGGGTCTTCACAACTTCTGCCAGTTGGGTGGCCTCTGTAAAGACTCCACTCACTCTGGCAAGTTGGATACCCACCCCAAACTTCCCCCCCAGACCACAATCCAGATCCAGGCAGTTTAAAGCAAAAGCGATTAACCCCCAGACTGATTGCTGGATCTTCCTATAGTTCACAGACCAGGAGCTAGAGTCACTGCTGACGATGCAAAATGGCTTCTGTGCAACTGTTTCTTCAGCAGCTTTTTGCTCCCATGGGAGGAATCCATGTGTTCCCCAAATACTGGTCCCAAAGTCCATAAGGCACTAACCTCTCACTTTGTCCTAGGCATATCTGTGCTGATAATTCTGGAATCACAACAGTTGCTGGTGTTCTGGGGTTCCACTCATAGGCTGAAGACCCGGCCACCCTGGGGCTAAAACTGTGGACCTGGGCTTGGCTCTGCAGTTCCCAGCACACTGTGCTGCCTGCTCTCAGAGTGCTGCACTGGCCGCTCCCTGCAGGGCTGCTGGGCTGCCCTCAGCAGGAAGTTAGCTTCTCTGTGCCATTTTGTGGGTGCTGTGGCTCCAGAAGTTGCTCGGAGTTCCCTTTCACATTGTTTGAAATTTGTGAGGGGGGTTCCCGGACTTCTACCTTCCCACAGGTTCTGAAAACTGTTGCTGGGGAAGGCAGTAGAGGCCCGTTGGAGGAGACCGCCGGCGAGGCTTAGTAAAATCCTGCTAAAATGTCTTTGTATCCATCGCTTGAAGACCTGAAAGTAGATAAAGTAATTCAGGCTCAGACAGCCTTTTCTGCAAATCCTGCCAGTACAGCAATTTTGTTAGATGCCTCTGCTCCCATTTCTCAAGATGGAAGTCTCTATCCTAAACTATATCCTGAACTCTCTCAGTACATGGGCCTGAGTCTAAATGAAGAAGAAATATGTACCAATATGGCCCTGGTTCCTGGAGCAACATCTCAGGGGCAGCAACATCTCAGGGGCAGCAACTGGTGGCCAGGCCTTCTGCTGTGAATTATATGGTGTCTCCCATAACTGGTAATGATGCTGGAATTCGAAGAGCAGAAATTAAACAAGGAATTCGGGAAGTCATTTTATGTAAAGATCAACAGGGAAAAATTGGCCTTCGACTTAAATCAATAGACAATGGTGTATTTGTGCAGCTAGTCCAGGCCAATTTTCCAGTGTCTCTGGTTGGTCTGAGATTTGGGGACCAAGTTCTTCAAATTAACGGTGAAAATTGTGCAGGATGGAGCTCTGATAAAGCTCATAAAGTTCTCAAACAGGCTTTTGGAGAGAAGATTACTATGACTATTCAGGACAGACCATTTGAACGAACTATTACCATGCATAAGGATAGTACAGGACACGTTGGATTCATTTTTAAAAATGGAAAGATAACCTCTATAGTGAAAGACAGTTCTGCAGCAAGAAATGGTCTTCTTACTGAGCACAACATTTGTGAAATCAATGGTCAGAATGTAATTGGCCTGAAGGACTCTCAAGTTGCAGACATACTTTCAACATCTGGGACTGTAGTTACCATTACAATCATGCCTGCTTTCATCTTTGAACACATAATCAAAAGGATGGCATCAAGTGTTATGAAAAATCTAATGGATCATGCTATCCCAGAAGTTTAAAATTCAAGCAATTGTATCTTTCACCTAATGGAAACTCTGCTGAGCTTGGGCAGTTTACTCAGCATCTTCTGTATTAGACACATAAACCTTACTGGGAGCCAAGAAGCATATGCTGCATGAGAGCCTTTGTATTGCATTATGGCTGGGAATATTACTGTTTGACACAGTTTTGTGTTCAAGCTGTAAATTGTATTTGTAGCCTTATACTGGTCTTACAGATGTCAACCTTTCAAGAGTTTTGACTTTCATGGCATCAAGTTTCCAGTAGTTAAACTACTCTTTCTATAAGCCATTATTGTTAAGATAACTAATACAGATTTTTTAAAATGTTATAATCAGGTACCTGTATTTTAGATATTCTAGAAAGTAATATTGTTCCTCTTTTCTTCTGGTGTAGTATTTTTAATGCTTTGCTATTATATCTCTAGAATAACTTTTCTGCTAGTTCCAATTTTGTTTACAAAAATGCAATTAAGCAATCTTGGTTTCATTCCACAGCATTATGAATGACAAAATGTAGAATTGCACAAAATTGTGATGATCTTATCTTTAATAATGTATACCTAATGCTTCAATTGTCGCCTTAACCATGTTAAAGGAAAGTTCTGAAATAAAAATCAAGTAAATTAACTCTTAAAAAAAAAAAAGAAATTTGTGTGGGGCAGAGCTCATTGGAAATTCTGTTTCTACTCTGCCATCTTGGCTCCACCTATTTTTTTTTTCTTTAACCCACTTATTCTTTGGGATTAGATTATTTAATTTCCAATTAATTTTAGTCTATCTACTGAACCTTTTTGAATGTATTTTTTTATCATTTTATGATGTCTGAAGTATTTGTTTACTATTTTTCCTTTTTTCATTTGATTGTGAGGTTTTTATGGACTTATGCATCATCTATTTTTATCTAGGTTCCATGTACCACTTGAGAAAAAGGCATATTCCTTTCTAACTGCACTCAGTTTTCTCCATAGGTCTACCATATCAAACCCTTCTGAAATTCTATTTACTTCTTTAACTCTTTTTTTGTTTATTTTTTCTTTAGATTTATTTATTTCTGAAAGTTAAAAGTTGATGTCTAGTATAGTTTTCATATTTGTTTCCCTTTGTAACTCATTTAACTTATTTAAAAATTTGGATGCTATACAATTTGGTGAATATATGTTTAGTATTGGTATTACTTAATTGTCTATTGTGTCTTTTAGAAAGATATATTTTCCTTCCTTATCACTTCTAACTAGATCTATTTTTGGTTTTGCTTTGTCTGAAGACGTGATTGCTGTCCGTGTTTTTCTTTTTGTTTTTTTTTTTTTTTAACTTCAGCTGAAGCATAATAGATTCTTCTCTTTACCTTTTCTCTGTATGAGTGTGTGTGTCTACGTGTGTGTGTGTGTGTCTGCTTTAAGTTTTTCTTTTGTAAATAACATATTGTAGGATAATGATTTTTAATCTAATCTTATATACACTTTTGTTTTACTGGCAATTTCATCTCATTTGCATTTAGTTACGATTACTATCTGTGTATTTTCCTACATTCTATTTTCTTCCTGTTTATTCATTTTGTCTTTCTCTTACTTTCTCTCTTCTTTCAGCTTGTTCCTCAATGATTTGCTTCTGACTGCCACCTCCCCCAATTTATACCTTCATCTTTCAGTACAACTCCTTTTCTTATCCTTTTTCCTTGCCATTTTCCTATAGTGTAGGTAGATTTTTATACCCACCTGAGTACTTATTATTACTTCTTTGATCCAATTCTGATAAAAGCAAAGATCAAAAGATGCTCATTGCTTCCCCCCATCTTTACCTTGACTGTTATAGGTATTTCACTCTTTTTCATGTGAAATAACTTTTTGGGGTATTATTCTATAACTATTGGGGTATTATCCCATCAATGTACCTTCTGTTTATGTAAACTTCTAATTGTCCTAATAGTGATTCAGGTATTAGGAGTTATAAATAGCGGTGCAGAGCCAAGATGGTGGAGTAGAAACAGCACTTCCAAGGTGCTCTGCTCCCAGATTACCTCCAAACCATGTAAAAGGGGACTCTGAACAACTTCTGGAACCCCAGCACCCACAGAACAACACAGAGAAGCTAACCTCCCACTGAGGACAGCCCAGAAGCCCTGCAGGGAGCAGCCAGCACAGTGCAATGAGAGTAGGGAGCACAGTGCTCTGGGAGCTGAGCCCAGGCCTGCATGAGCCACGGTTTTAGCCTTGGGTGGCTGGGCCAGCAGCCAGCTGGAGGGACCTCAGAACACCAGAAGCTGTGGTGATTCCAGAATTTTCAGCACAGACATGTCTAGGACAAAGTGAGAGGTTAGTGCCCTATGGACTTTGGGACCAGTATTTGGGGAACTCATCTGCTTTCTCCCCTGGGGGCGAAAAGCTGCTGAAGAAACATGGCACAGGAGCCATTTTGCAGTGTCACCAGTGGCTCTAGCTCCTGGTCTGGGAACTGTAGGGAGATCCAGCAATCAGTCTGGGGGTTAATCCCTTTGGCATTAAGCTGTCTGGATCTGGATTGTGGTCTGGGGTGGAGGTTTGGGGTGGGTATCCAGCTTGCCAGAGTGTCTGGAGGCTTTACAGAGGCCAACCAACCTGTGGAAGCTGTGAAGACCCCATGTCTGGGAAGGAAGCTCTCCTATCTGGTGGCAGAGTCCTACTGTGGCAAAGAGCCCCAAAATCAAGTAATTAAGTGGCAATATGCCCAGGCAAAAGAAACAAAATAAAAAAAGGCTTTTTCCTGAGACACTGGTTATAAAAATTCTTTCCCAGTTTTCTGTTTCCTTCCTAATCTTGGTTACACTGACTTTGTTTGTACAAAAAACTTTTTGAGTTAATGTAATCAAAATAATCCATTTTGTATTTTGTAATGTTACATATCACTTGTTTGGTCATAAATTCCTCCATTCTACAGAAATCTGACAAGTAAACTATTCCTTGCTCTCACAGATTGCTTACAGTATCAGCCTTTACATTCATATAATTGACCCATTTAGACTTTATTTTGGTATACAATGTAAAATGTTGGTCTATGCTCATTTTCTACCGTACTATTTTTCAGTATTCCCAACAGTCTTTTTCTAATAATGAGTTCTTATCCCAGAAGCTGGAGTTTTGGGGTTTATCAAACAATATATTACTAAAGCCCTTGACTGCTGTGTCTTGTGTACCTAATCTATTCCACTGATCCACTGATCTATTCCTCATCCAGCACCAAGAAATTTTGATGAATGCTGTTTTATAATACAGATTAAAGTCCGGTATGGCTAGGCCACCTTCCCTAGCCTTTCTTTCAATTAATTACCATTGATATTCTGGACCTTTTGTTTTTCCAGTTGAATTTTCTTACTATTTGTTCTAGCTCTATAAAATAAGTTTTGGTAGATTGTTTGATATGGCACTAAATATGTAAATTAATTTAGGTAAAATTGCCATTTTTGTTATATTAGCTACACCCAGCCACAGGAAACGTATGTTTTTTCCAATTGGTTACATCTGACTTTATTTGTGTGAAAAGTGTTTTGTAATTTTTTTCATGTAGGTCTCAGGTTTGCTTTGGCAGGTAGATGCCCAAAAAGTTTATAATGTCTACAGTAACTTTAAACAGACTTTCTCTTTCTCTTTCATGTTTTTGGATTTCCTTAGAAAAATAGGAATGTTGAGGATTTATATGGGTTTATTTTATATACTGCAACTTTGCAAAATTTATTTATTATCTCAAGTAGTTTTTCCCTTGATTCTCTAGTATTTTCTAAGATGATGTAATCACATCATCTTCAAAGAGAGATAGCTTAGTCTCTTCTTTACCTAATCTAATTCCTTCAATTTCTTTTTCTTCTCTTATTGTTACACATAACATTTCTAGCACTAAATTTGAATTAGAAGATTGATAGTTATTATCCTTATCTTGTAGATAAGGAAAGTGAGTCTAAGTGAGGTTAACCAACTTGTCCAGGGTCAGTCAGTAACTGTCTGAGGCAGGACTCAAACTCAGGTTTTTAAACTCCAAGCCCAGTGCACTAACCAGTAGACCATTTTGCTGCCCCACAATCACAGAAATTTAGAATTGGAAGGGATATCAGAAGCTGTATCTCTAACATCCTTAATGAAGAAACTGTGGATCATGGAAGTTAATTGACTTGTTAAAAGTCACCCAGGTAATTGACCCCCGTAATCTACTCTAGCATGAATTATTTCTCTGGCATTTGGAAGAATGTTCACTTAGTATATGCTTCAATATCTCAAACAACATGGAATTATTACCTTGAAAAGTAGATTGTTAATTTGTTAGCTTTGTTCTTAAAATAGTCACTTTTGTATTCTGAAGTTAACAGAATAAGTCTAATTACTCTTTCTTATCACTTCCCTTCAAATATCGAAAAAGAGGCACAACAGTATAGTAAAGAGATGGATGAGCTTAGAAAAAAACTTTGTAAAGATGTAGGTCATGCCACTGACACATCCTAGTTGTATGTGTATTTGCAATTTATACAAAATTTCAACACTCTGGGCAACTTTTTAAGACCATAATTACTAATGAATTATAACACTGAAGTCTGTAAGAGGTTTCTACAATAGGAGTTTCCTATGTCAATTAAATTGTCAGCTCAGACAAAAAAAAATAAATCAATAAACAGTTGTTAAGGGCATACTTTGTGCCAGCCATTGTGATAAGTGATGGGGATAAAAAAAAGAGACAAAAGGCAATCACTACGCTCAAGAAGTTTACAATCTTGTGGGGGAGGCAATATGCAAATAAACTTGTACAAATCAAACTATATAGAGTATAAATAGAAAATAGTTAAAAGAGAAAAGTCACTAGAGAATCAATAGAAAGGCAGTTTTTGTGGACAAGTTAATAATAACTACAACAAAAATAATGATCATTTTATAGTTATTGTTATAGTTATTATTACTCTTTCCACATCTTCCTCCCCCCAAAGCCTTCTCTCCTCAAGGCTAAACCTTTGTGTCTTTCAGTTACTGTATGAACTGATTTTCAATCCCATCATCTTTTTATTTCCTTTCCTCTGAACATTCTCCAGATTTTAAATAGTCTTATTAAATCAATCATGTCTTACCATTACATGGAACACAATAGAGCATTCAACTATCTAGTGTGAAAATGCCAGGAGATAGTAAAACAAAATGTATCAATCATGAAAGGAGAACCTGAAATACAAATTGCCATCATCTAATCCCCTACTGATCATCTAAATCATGACACTTTCTTAGATGTCCTTAAATCATGATGCTTGGCTTTTCTGCAGTGAAGTACATTTCCTGTTTATTAGTTACTGTGTTACAATATTTGTACTCTTCAAATTTTAATATTCAGGGAAAAAGCCCTAGCTTCATGGTGAGATGACTCGCCAAACATTTCTCTGAATAACTGCCCGCCCATATTTGTTCATTTCATTTTATATGGGAATACTTTAATCCTTAATCTACAAAATTCCAATAAATCTTTCTTTGCTGTTCTACTAACATTCTAGTTTGTTTCCTATTTGTTAATCTCAGTTTCAAGACATTTTCTAGTTGTGTAAACCTGGGCAAGGGAGCTCCATTTGCTTCAGCTTCTATATCTGTAAAATGTGTTTATTAATAGCATCTACTTCCTGGGGTTATTTTAAAGACAAAATTAAATAACATTTATAAAACATCTTAAAATGCTACTTATTATTATTAAAGATATGTTAAAAATGTTAACAAACTATTAAATATTAAATATTAGCTACTTTTTGCATTGGTGGCCTCCACAAATTTGATAAGAAATTCATCTCTGTGTACATTCAAGATATAATAAAAATACTGAAAATAATTAGGAGCCTTTCTCTGACATTAGTCTACAGATTAGCCAGTTATAAGGAAACATAACTACATTTTCTCAAATCTATACTTCTTTCTCATGTCCATAATGATATTATGAAAAATTTGCACAGATGTCATGCTTTTCTAGTGTCCTATCATGTATTTCACAGAGTTGTATTCCAGTGACCCTTTTTGATTATATATTCAATCAAACTCAATAAATATTTGTTATGAAAATAACTTTTAAATCAAACTCTGCAATGTAGTATCCCACCAAGATATTCTTTATGATTATCCAATCTGCTTCCCTAATAAGATTTTCTAAATATCTTCCAGAATTAAAATGAACAAAGAAACTATTCTTGGATGAAATTTACTATTAGTGAAGGATTTGTGAATTTAATGGACCAGGGCCTCATATCATTGTTATAACACAATTTCTTGATCAATGCGTCCTTAGTCTCTTTGTACTTTCTTTGGAATACCTTCCTCAGGGTTTTGCTTGGTGCATAATTCTGGCCAAATGTCCATATTAATGGTTTAATTTTGTGCACCAATACAGGTGAATTAAATTGTGCATTTATAAAGAATTTGTATTATTGTTTCATATAGTCTTCCCACGTGAACAAGTATTTAAGGGGAAAATAGTCTGCTTTTCAACAGTAAAATAATATTTTCTGTTCAATGTTAGACCAATTTTAGATAAGCAAAGATACTATGCCTATTCTCATAAAAGAAGATAAGGAGACTGAAGCAGAACTATAATGATTGTGACATCCAGCTTGCCCTGAGTGGTTCTTTCAGAGCTATTATCTTTGTTTACTGAAAATGAGTCAACTTTCTCCCTCAAAATCATCCCAAGGACAGTTAAGGATGGAAGTAAAAGGACAAGAAATATGCAACAAATTTTTAAAAATCATAAATATTTTTAAAATTAACACTTTGCTTCATCAATAGCAATTGAACTGCCACAGCTGTACTCCAACTTCACAATATAAAATAGAAATTTTATTAAAGAAAACCAAAATAATAATAGTAATTGGACTAGATCAAGCTGAAATAGAGGAAGTCAATGCTGGATATTACATACTTTTGAAATCATTGTGAGATATATCAGCAAGGTATCTGAAGGAGTGAAGTATTACAATAATTTTGGTGGAAGGGGAATTGGACCTCATTATTACGAGAAAGGTAAATGAGATTATATTAGCAACTGATAACCTAAATGCTTTCCCCAAATCTATATGTGCATAGAAAGCATTTTGGATGAAGGAATGACATGAGAACAGGTAATTGTTCATACCCTATTTTTATAGTCAAATAATGGACTTAAAGTTATCCAGTGTACATGATTTTGCTATGCGATTTCTTATAGATTATAAAAATATTATTATAGGAATGTTTGATTTAAAAGACAGAGCCACACATCAATGTAAAGTATCTCCTCAAATCAAGGATTATAAATCAGACATGTGTGTGTATATGTATGTGTGTATATATGTTTATTAATGTGTGTGTGTGTGTGTGTGTGTGTGTGTGTGTGTGTGAAATCACATAAGATCCCTTGTAGGAAAATAACTTTATTTAATGACCTTCTATGTTTCTTTATTTGTTTTGCAGAGGGCAATTGGAGTTAAATGACTTGCCCAAAGTCACACTGCTAGTAAGTTTGTCAACTGTCTGAGGCTAGATTTGAATTCAGGTCCTCTTGCCTCCAGAGCCGATGCTCTATTCACTGTGCCACCTAGCCACCCTGACCTTACAATTTTTAATATCAAATGAAGCATAAGAAGGAAAAGGTCTATGATCTCAATAAGTATGTGCCACTATTAACTCTTTTGCTTTTCCTCAAGAATGCTTGAAAGGGGTGGAGCCAAGATGGCGGAGTAGACACAGCATTTCCAATGTGTTCTGCCCCACACAAATTTCAAACAATGTGAAAGGGAGCTCTGAACAACTTCTGGAGCCACAGCACCCACAGAACATCACAGAGAAGCTAACCTCCTGCTGATGAAAGCCCAGCAGCCCTGCAGGGAGCGGCCAGTGCAGCACTCTGAGAGCAGGCAGCACAGTGTGATGAGAACCGACAGCGCAGCCCGCAAAGCCAAGCCCAGGTCCACAGTTTTAGCCCCAGGGCAGCCGGGCCTTCAGCCTGCTGGTGGAACCCCAGAACACCAGCAATTGTTGCGATTCCAGAATTATCAGCACCGATATGCCTAGGACAAAGTGAGAGGTTAGTGCCCTATGGACTTTGGGACCAGTATTTAGGGAACACATGGATTCCTCCCCTGGGGGCAAAAAGCTGCTGAAGAAACAGCTGCACAGAAGCCATTGTGCAGCGTCAGTAGTGGCTCTAGCTCCTGGTCTGTGAACTGTAGGAAGATCCAGAAATCAGTCTGGGGATTAATTGCTCTTGCTTTAAACTGCCTGGATCTGGATTGTGGTCTGGGGGGTGAAGTTTGGGGTGGGTATGCAACTTGCCAGAGTGAGTGGAGGCTTTACAGAGGCCACCCAACTGGCAGAAGTTGTGAAGAGCCCACATTTGGGCGGAAGCTCCCCTGTCTGGTGGCAGAGGCCTACTATGGCAACAAGCTCAAAAAACAAGTAATTAAGCGGCAATATGCCTAGGCAAATGAAACAAAATAAACAGAAAAAGTTCAACATTGGACTCCTATTTTAGGGGCAAAGAGGCTCAAAGCATGGAGGAGGACTGTGAGGTCAGAACTCCTGCACCAAAAGCCCCAAATGAAAATACAAGCTGGCTACAGGCCATAGAGGACCTTAAGAAGCAAATAAGAGAAGTGGGGGAAAATTTTGGAAGAGAAATGAAAAAGATGCAAGAAAAGTATGAAATGACAGTCAACAGCCTGACTGAGGAAAATAACACCTTAAAAAACAGACTAACTCAAATGGCAAAAGAGGCTCAGAAAGGCAATGAGGAGAAGAATGGCTTAAAAAGTCGAATTTGCAAGATGGAAAAAGAATCTCAAAAGCTCACTGAGGAGATTCATTCCTTCAGAGTTAGACTGGAGCAAATGGAAGCTAGTGACTTTATGAGAAATCAAAATGCTGTTAAGCAGATCCAAACAAATGAAAGATTAGAAGGCAATGTGAAATACCTCATGGGAAAAACCACTGACCTGTAAAATAGATCCAGGAGAGGTAATTTAAAAATTATTGGACTACCTGAAAGCCATGATCAAAGAAAGAACCTAGAAATCATCCTTCAAGAAATTCTCAAGGAAAATTGCCCTGATGTTTTAGACCCAGAGGGCAAAATAGAGGTTGAAAGAAACCACAGATCACCTCCTGAAAAAGTTCCCCAAAAGAAAACTCCCAGGAATATTATAGCCAGGTTCCAGAATCCCCAGATCAAGGAGAAAATTCTACAAGCAGCCAGGAAGAAACAATTTCAATATTATGGAAGCACAATCAGAATAGCACAGGACCTGGCAGCTTCTACATTGAGGGATAGAAGGACATGGAATTATGATATTCCAGAAGGCAAAAGAGCTGGGAATGAACCCAAGGGTCACCTACCCAGCAAAACTGAGTATCTTGTTTCAGGGGAAAATATGGTCATTCAGTGGAATAGAGGATTTTCAAGCATTCTTGATGAAAAAAACAGAGTTGAATAGAAAATTTGACATTCAGACAAAAGAAGCAAGAGATGCTTGAGAAGGTAATCCAGGAAAAGAAATCAAAAGGAACTTATCAAAGTTGGACTATTTACAGTCCTACATGGAAAAACAATAACTGTGTTTGATGAAACCTTTCTCATTATGAAAATAATTGAAGGGTACATGGCATATGTTCACAGGTATACATGGATAGAGGGCACGGATTGAATTTGATGGGAAGGGATGATTATTATTGTTTTTTTTGGAGGGCAATTGGGGTTGGGTGACTTGCCCAGGTTCACGTGGCTGGTTTTTTGTGTGTGTGTGTGTGTGTGTGTGTGTGTGTGTGTGTGTGTGTGTGTGTGTGTGTTGGCTATCTGGGGCCTGATCCGAGCTCGGGTCCTTCTGGCTCCAGGGCTGGCATTCTGCTCTCTGCGCCACCTGGCCGCCCCAAGGAAGGGATGATTCTTAAGGGGTGAAGTCAAGAGATGAGAGAGGAAAGTGGCAAGAGATGGAGAGAGACAGGGCAGGGCAAACTATCTCATGTAGAAGAGGCAAGGGGAAGTAGTTGCAGGGGAGGGGAAGAACAGGAAGGCAAAAAGGCAAAAGCATATTCTCATTGAAGTTGGCTCAAGGAGAGAATCACATACATACTAAATGGAATATTTTACCCTCACTCACTCTCCTGAGTAGGGGAAAGGGGGATGAGAGGGAGGATGATGGAGGGGAGGGCATTCTGGAGAGAGGGGAGGTTAGAAGTACCCACTATCAAAGAGGGACAGGATCAAAGTAGGGAATGGACCAGGTGGGAGGTGAGACAGGTGGGAGGGAAATATAAGCAGTCTTTTACAATATATCTACTATGGTAATGTTTTGCATAGATATACATGTACAACACATACTGAATTGCTTATCTTCTCAGGGGGAGTGGGTGACAAGGGAGAAAGGGAATGGATCTGAAAATCGAAGTTTTAAAATTAAATGTTTCATAAGATGTCCAGGCAGCGGGGCTCAGAGATTCACCTTGCCCTAATGGCAACGTCGAAGGGGGTATGGGAGAAGATATGGGAGAGAGCAGATTAGATGAGGGGATATCTAGTGGGACTGATATTCTGGGGTGTTGGGTAGGCAAAAATTGGGGAAAAATGTAACTCATAATCTGGTGGAAATGAATGATGTAAACCAGAAGTTAATAAAGCATTTGTTTAATTAAAAAAAAAGGATTGAGTGATTTGCCCAAGGTCACACAGCTAGTTTTTGTGTTAAGTGTCTGAGGCCGGATTTGAACTCAGGTCCTCCTGACTCCAGGGCTAGTGCTCTATTCACTGTTCCATCTAGCTGCCCCTGTGAACTTTTAATAAACTTTGCTTTTCTTTGGCTGAGAGAAGACTTGAGTCAAATTCATTCAGCAGGACCGGACATGTTGGTATTCTGCGGTCTTGCACATCCCTAACCCTAACATCATTTTTTGATGACCCTCAACACTTTCAGTCCCAACTTAAATCCCATCTTCTATAGGGAGCCTCTCTCTATCCCTCCTAATTCTAGTGCCTTCCCTTTTCTAATTATTTCCTGTGATTCCAGTATGGAGCCTATTTACACATATTTGTTTGGACATTGCCTCTTCCATTATTTGAACATTGATTTAGGGAGAGGACTATAGTTTGTCTCCTTTAGTATCCCCAGTGGCTGGAACATAGTAGGTGCTTAATAAATGCTTATCAATTGAGAAAAAAAAAGAATGCTTGAAAGTCCTCTATTCCACTGAATGACCATATTTTCCCCTGAAACAAAATACTCAGTTTTGCTGGGTAGGTAACCCTTGCATTCAATCCCAGCTCTTTTGCCCTCTGGAATATCATATTCCATGCCCTTCAATCCCTCAGTGTAGAAGCTGCCAGGTCCTGGGCTATTCTGCTTGTGTTTCCACAATACTGGAATTGTTTCTTGCTGGCTGCTTGTACTATTTTCTCCCTGATCTGGGGATTCTGGAACCTGGCTATAATATTCCTGGGAGTTTTTTTTGGGGGGGGGATCTTTTTCAGGAGGTGATTTGTGGATTCTTTCAATCTCTATTTTTCCCTCTGGATCTAAAACATTAGGGCAATTTTCCTTGAGAATTTCTTGAAGGGTGATTTCTAGGTTCTTTCTTTGATCATGGCTTTCAGGTAGTCCAATAATTTTTACATTGTCTCTCCTGGATCTATTTTCCAGGTCAGTGGTTTTTCCCATGAGATATTTCACATTGCCTTCTATTCTTTCATTTCTTTGGATCTGCTTAACAGCATCTTGACTTCTCATAAAGTCATTAGCTTCCATTTGCTCCAGTTTAACTCTGAAGGAATGAATCTCCTCAGTGAACTTTTGAGATTCTTTTTCCATCTGGCAAATTTGACGTTTTAAGGCATTCTTCTCCTCATTGCCCTTTTGGGCCTCCTTTGCGATTTGAGTTAGTCTGTTTTTAAGGTGTTATTTTCCTCAGTCAGGCTGCTGATCCTTGTTTCATACTTTTCCTGCATCCTTCTCATTTCTTTTCCCAATTTTTCCTCCACTTGTCTTATTTGATTTTTAAAATCCTTCTTAAGGTCCTCTATGGCCTCTAACCCGCTCAGATTTTCCTTTGGGTTTTTTGGAGCAGGATTTCTGACCTTACACTCCTACTTCTGTTCCATGCTTTGATCCTCTTTGCCCCCAAAATAGGAGTCTAATGTTGCATTTTTCTGTTTATTTTGTTTCCTTTGCCTAGGCATGTTGCCACTTAATTACTTGACTTTTGGGCTTGTTGCTGCAGTAGGACTCTGCCACCAGACAGGGGAGCTTCTGTCCTGAACATTGGGGTCTTCACAACTTCCAGGTTCTGGCAAATTTGATACCCATCCCAGACCTCCCCACAAGATCACAATCCAGATCCAAGCAGGGTAAAGCAAGAGCGATTAACCCCCAAGACTGATTGCTGGATCTCCCTACAGTTTTCAGTCCAGGAGATGAAGCCACTACTGGAGCTACAAAATGGTATTTGTGCCTTGTCTCCTCACTGGCTTTTAACCCCCAGGGGAGGAAGCCAACATGTTCCCCCAGTACAAGTCCCAAAGTCCATAGGGCACTAACCTCTCATTTTGTCCTAGGCATGTCTGTGTTGATAATTCTGGAATCACCACAGCTACTGGTGTTCTGGGCTCTCTCCCGCCGGCTGCTAGTCCGGCCACCCTGTGGCTAGAACCATGGCTCATGTGGACCTGGGCTCGACTCCCTGTGCAATGTGCTGTTGTCTCCCAGATTGCTGCACTGGCCACTCCCTGTAGGGATGCCAGGCTGTCCCCAGTGGGAGGGTATCTTCTTTGTGTCATTCAGTGGTTCTTGGGGCTCCAGAAGTTGTTCAGAGTCCCCTTTTACATGGGTTGGAAGTGGTCTAGTGGGAGAGCACCTTGGTGGTGCTGTTTGTACTCTGCCATCTTAGCTCCGCCCCCAGAAGTGGAGGTCCGGGTGTTTCTTCTTCAGCCTCTTCTGGTGGCAGCAGCTTCTGTCTCCATGAAGCTTGCCCCAAGAAGATCTGTCTCTCCCTCTCTGGTCTTTTTCTTCTGTACAGTATTGCTCCTCCCTGCTTAGCTCCTTCTTGTTACATCAGCAACATGGCTACATAATTTCTGTTTCCTTAACAGTGGTTTAATTTGAACTAGGTGCTAAGTACATCTCAGCTTAGCAATACAAAGGGATTTTTAATTTCATTACCATTACAGTGTTGTATGTCTATTACTGTATTTTCAGAACATTTATTTGACAACATGGAGAACTCTTAGGAAACTATTACAATTGCTTTAGCAAAATGAATTGAGGACCAAATTAAGGTAGTGGTGAGTATAATGAAGAAACAAGGAACAATGGAGGATGTTGTAAAAGAAATAAACAAGTTGAGGAAGAGGAGATTTGTGAGAAAACATAACGACTCATGTTTAAAATGTTTAAATTGATGTGCCAGTGGTACATGTACCCAAGAGTAAGTTAGAAATGTCACTCTAGAATGGGTCTAAAATACAGATTTTGAAGGCATAACTTTCAAAGAGTTAGTTAAAGCTATTGAAATGATGAACAGTTCCAAGTATAGAACAAGTCAAGAAAAATTTATTCATGTGTCTGTCAAGAATGATTAAGGGTATGGATAACAAAACAAGGAAGATATAATAATGCAAATAGTTAAATATAATATATCATATCACTGAACATTGGGAAGATTTAATTGATAAGTGGAATATTCAATTTATTCAACCTATGAACATGAATAAGCCCTTCTGTTACACTGTAAATTACATGGAAGTTAATGTGCATAAAAATCTATTTGTTAAGGTTGTTAATGAGGCTGCCATTATAAAAAAAAAAAGAAAACATTCTATGGAAGGTAATGAGGCCAGTGAAACATCAAGGAATCCTCAGATGACTAGTATTTGGTTCAGTTGGGAAAATATATCTGATAGGTGTCTAGCCACGCTTTTTTTTTAATGTATCTATGCAACAACTAAGTGTAATATTATATTTATGTCTATTACCTACCTTGCATCTCTTTCCTGACATTCACATCTCAAGGCTTAAATATTAAGATGAATTTTATCTATCATCCCTGTAATATTTTCTTGTGATTTTCTGATATTAATTATGAGTTCTAATTCTTTCACTCTTCCCACCACTAGGACATGTAATAAAATGGCTTGGATCAATCAATTTTCTACATCTCTGAACTTCACCTGTGCTAGAGATTTCCCCATCATCATTCCCTCCCTCCTCCCAAAGCAGAGGATGATTATTTAATACACCCACCTTATAGAGTCTACTTCACCTTGACTATGTTCTGATTCATAGAAATAAGAGGAATGAAACATTTAGTTAAAACCTACTATGTATCAGGCACTTTGTTTAGCTAAGAGATCTTATGGATGCATATGATACTTGCTAACCAATTTCAATTTTCAAAATGAAATATACAGAAGATAAAAGAAAGACCAGATGATGGAGGGAAATATAAGAGAGTGGCACAGCTTGGTGGCAAAGTGAATAGTACATTGGGCCTGGAATCAGGAACATCAGAATTCAAATCTAACCTCAGACAGTACTAGCTGTGTAACTTTGGGCAAGTGGCTCAATCTTTATTTGTCTCACTTTCCTCATCTGGAAAATGGGAATAATAATAGCACCTTGCAATAATTCAGGGTTGTTGTAATGATAACATGAGATGATAATAACAAGTGTTACATAAAAGTTGCTCAGTACTTTTTCATTCATTTCCAACTAATTATGATCCCATTTAAGGTTTTCTTGGAAAGGTACTGGAGCAATTTCTCATTTCCTTCTTCAGCAAATTTTACAGATGATAAACTGGAAAATAGGGTTAAGTGACTTTCCCAGAGTCACATAGCTATTCAGTGCCTGGGGCCAACATTGAACTCAGAAAGATAAATCTTTTGCCACCACCACCACCAAAATATGCATTAAAGAGTAGACAATAAAAATTAAAGATGAAATAAATTAGAAATCAAACTATAGAAATTATAAAGAAAATTTAAACATTGTTCTTTCAAAACAAATAATAAAATTGATGAACATTTAACCCACCCAACTAAACAATTAGGAATAAAATTAAATTTAAAATGAAACAAATTGACAAGGGTCAACCCAAACAGAACCATGATACACTTAAAAAAAAAAAAAACCTCAATCTAGCAAAAATAAACTTTTTTTTAAAGCAATTGGAGTTAAGTAACTTGATCAAGGTTACATGGCCATTCTTTTTTTTATGTGTGGATGCTCATTTTCTGAAGATGGAACCGATCCCAGGTCCTCAGAACTCCAGGGCCAGCGCTCTTACTCACTGCACCACCTAGCCACCCCTAACAAAAACCTTTTTAAATAACAGTATCAGAAACTGGAATTCCTTTAACTATAACAGCACATCTAATGAAGATTTAAAACAAAAATGACAAAAACAGGAGCTACAACTCTTGATCTTGATAGATTTAAAGAAGAATTCTGTTAAACTAATATGCCATATACTTTACAAACTTCTATTCAAAAACTGAGAAAGAAAGCACTCTAAAAGACTCATTTTATAAAATAAATTTACTTCCCATACCTAAAACAGAAAAGAATGAAGAAAATAACTTTTGACAAATATCGTTAATTAACATTATTCAAATATTTTATTTATCTATATATTTATTTTTCTTTTTAAAAATTATCTTTTTTTTAATTCAAACTCTTTGGAGGGCTGGAGCTAAGATGGCAGAGTAGAAACAGGATTTCCAAGATGCTCTCTCACCAGACCTCTTCCAAACCATGTAAAAGGGGACTATGAACAACTTCTGGAGCCCCAGGACCCAAAGAATGACACAGAGAAGCTGACCACCCACTGAGCACATTCCAGCATCCCTGAAGTGAGGGCCAGCACAGTAATCTGGGAGCCAACAGCCCAGTGTGAGGAGAACCAAGCCGAGGTCAGTGTAAGCCAAGGTTTTAGCCCCAGGGCAGCCAGGGCAGCAGCCAGTTGGAGGGACCCAGAAGACCAGCAGCTGTGGCGATTCCAGAATTATCAACACAGACATGGCTAGGACAAAATAAGAGTTTAGTGCCCTATGGACTTTGGGACCAGTATTTGGGGAACATGTTGGCTTCCTCCCCTGGGGGATAAAAGCTGCTGAGGAGACACTCACCATTTTGCAGCTTCAGTGGCAGCACCATTTCCTGGCCTGTGAACTGTAGGGAGATCCAGTGACCAGTTTTGGAGGTTAATCACTTTTGTTTTAACCTTCTTGGATCTGGATTGTTGTCTGGGGGGGGGGGGGTCTGGGGTGGGCATCCAACTTGCCAGAACCAGAAGGTGTGAAGACCCCAACGGTCGGGAGGGAAGCTCCTCTGTATGAGTGGCAGAGTCCTATTGCAGCAACAAGCCTAAAAGTCAAGTAATTAATGGAAAAATGCCTAGGCAAAGGAAACAAAATAAAAAGAAAAATACATTAGACTCCTGGGACAAAGAGTATCGAAGCAGGGAACAGGAGGAGGACTGTAAGGTCAGAAATCCTGCTCCAAAAGCCCCAAAAGAAAATATCAGCAGGTTACAGGACATAGAGGACCTTAAGAAGGATTTAAAAAATCAAATAAGACAAGTGGAGGAAAAATTGGAAAAAGAAATGAGAAGGATGCAGGAAAAGTATGAAACGAGGATCAACAGCCTGACTGAGGAAAATAACACCTTAAAATAGACTAACTCAAATGGCAAAGGAGACCCAAAAGGGCAATGAGGAGAAGATTGCCTTAAAAAGCCAAATTTGCCAGAGGGAAAAAAGAATCTTAAAAAATCACGGTGGAGATTCATTCCTTCAGAGTTAGACTGGAGCAAATGGAAGCTAATGATTTAATGAGGAATCAAGATGCTGTTAAACAGGTGGAAACAAATGAAAGAATAGAAGGCAATGTGAAATATCTCATGGGAAAAACCACTGACCTGGAAAATAGATCCAGGAGAGATTATTTAAAAATTATTGGACTACCTGAAAACCATGATCAAAGAAAGAAACTAGAAATTACACTTCAAGAAATTCTCAAGGAAAATTGCCCTGATGTTTTAGATCCAGAGGGCAAAATAGAGGTTGAAAGAATCCACAGATCACCTGCTGAAAAAGATCCCAAAAAGAAACCTCATAGGAATATTATAGCCAGGTTCCAGAATCCCCAGATCAAGGAGAAAATACTACAAGCAGCCAGTATGAAACAATTTCAATATTGTGGAAACACAATCAGAATAGTGCAGTACCTGGCAGCTTCTACACTGAGGGATAGAAGGGCATGGAATATGATATTCCAGTGGGCAAAAGAGCTGGGATTGAAGCCAATGGTCACCTACCCAGCAAAACTGAGTATTTTGTTTCAGGGGGAAATATGGTCATTCAGTGGAATAGAGGACTTTCAAGCTTTTTGAGGAAAAAACCAGAGCTGAATAGAAAATTTGACATTCAGACACAAGAAGCAAAAGATGCCTGAGAAGGTAATCAGGGAAAAGAAATCAAAAGGAACTTATCAAAGTTGACCTATTTACATTCCTACATGGAAAAACAATAACGGTGACTGATAAAACCTTTTTCAGTATGAAAATAATGGAAAAAGAGTATATGGGCATATGAATACATATGTGAATGTGTGTATATCTGTTTATAGTTGTACATGGATAGAGGGCACAGGTTGAATTTGGTAGGAAAGGATGATACTTATGGGGTGAAATTATGAGGTGAGAGAGGAGAGGAAATGGGGAGAGACTTGGTAGGGTAAACTATCTAATGTTAAAGAAGCATGAGGAAGTGGCTTCAGGGGAGAGGAAAAACAGGAAGGCAAAAAGGCAAAATCTTATTCTCTTTGAATCTGGCTCAGGGAGAGAATGACATATATACTAAATGGGATATCTCACCATGCTGGAGAGTAGGGGGAAAGGAGATGAGAGGGGGGATGTTGAAGGGGAGGGCATTCTGGGTGGAAGGGAGGTTGGAACTACCCACTGTAGAAGAGGGACAGGAACAAAGTAGGGAATGGACCAGGTGAGGGGTGGGATGGGTGGGAGGGAATTATAAGCAGCCTTTTACAATATATCTACTATGGTCATGTTTTGCATAGCTGTTCATGTACAACACATACTGAAATGCTTATTTTCCCAGAGGGAATTGTGACAAGGGAAGAAGGGAATGGATCTGAAATTCGATGTTTTAAAATTAAATGTCTCAAATATATATTAATACTATTATTAATACTATTTCATATGTAATTGGGAGATAAAATGTTCAGGCATTGGGGCACAGAGATTCACCTTACCCTAGTGGTAAAGTCGAAGGGGGTATGGGAGAAGATTTGAGAGGGAGCAGATTGGATGAGGGCATATCTTGTGGGACTGCTATTCTGGGGTAGTGGGTAGAGGAAAAATGGGGAAAAATTGTTACTCAAAATTGGGTGGAAATGAATGATGTAAACCAGAAATTAATAAAGTATTTGTTAAAAAAATCCAAACACTTTGAAGACAAAATCATGTCAGACTACAATAACTTACCAAAGAAATCACCAATTATAACCAAAATGAATTAAAAACTGGCTTGTAAATACATTCTATTACTAGAAAGATTATAGACAATCATATAAAATATCCAAATCCAGATTATCTAAAACATGCTCAAAATGTCTTTGACAAAATCTAACAATTGTTTTTATTTTAATTTTTATTACCAAAACTACAAGTATGCAAACAAATCTTTTAATAAATATACAAAAATAGCCATCTAAAACTAAAAGCAAACATTATATACAATGATAACACATCAGAAGCTTTCCCAATAAATTCATGGGTAGACAATGAGTGCCTGCCTTCCTCATAATTATTTGATATATTTCCAGAAATTCTAGAAAAAGTAAAAAGAAATTGTTTAAAAGCATAGAAATATCTATAGAGGATATAACATTATTTTTTTTTTTGCTGCAGGCCTAATTATTTGCTCTGAAAATTTGGGGCAATAAGAAGATAGTAATGGACACAATTAAGAACTTCACCAAAGTTATAGGCAACAAAATAAATCCACAAAAATCAATATTTCCTTAAAATTCTAACAGAATCCAAGAGGCAAAAAAACCAACAAACATAAAATGAAATTCCTTTCAAATTAATTGCAACATGCATAAAATATTTTTGAGTGGTTCTATCTTGCAAAACACATGAAATATGTTTATACATACATATGTGCATACATATGTTTGCATATATATTCATTCATCTCAAATATTTTGCTATTCCTAGCTATCTACTACCATATAAGTCTTCATTTGATCACCAAGATAATAAAAAAAATAGGTGCAAAGTGAGTGCAAATCTCAAGGACTCAGTATATAGGTCTATTTTACATTAAAATAATTGAAGGAGAAAGATTGTGAAATGGGAACTTCATTAGTATTTATATTCTCCTCTTAAATAATGTACTGATTTATTTTTTAATACAGTAGTTGGAAAAGGAATCATGCTCATTGAATGCTATGTAAGCATTAGTAGTATATTATTAGCTTGTTAATATACTCTTTTAGTTGTACTATATTAAAACTTGGATTTATTATAAGGAGTTTATACTAAGGGTTCAAAAATACATGGAAATGTCAGTAGATAAGCATTTATTAATTGTTCCCTGTGTGTGAACCCCTGTACTAACGCAATTATTTTAAGCATTTAATTTTTTCAATATTTAAATGTAAAATTACATATTTGACACATAGTAATTACTTAATAAATATTTATTCTCTTTTCTCCCTTCTTCCATTCAACTGCCAAAGTGATTTTCCTACAGTATTTGTCTGACCTTAACCAATAAATGCCCTCAGCTTTCTCTTACCTCTAAGAACAAATATAAAGCCCTCTGGTGTTTAAATCCTTTTACAGCCTGCACCCTTCTTTCCTTTCCAGTCTTCTTACACTTTACTCCCCCCAGAGACACACACTGTGATTCAGCAAAGTTAGCTTTCTTGATGAACCTTGAACATGACACCATATCTCCCAACATCCTGCCTTTTATCTAACAGTACCCTGTGCTTCAGTGCTCTTCCTTTTTATGTCTGCCTCCTTGTTTGACTGACTTCCTTCAACAATCAACTTACACCCGATCTTCTTCAAGAGGTCTACCCCCAAACCCACCCTAAATTCAACTCATACATATACATTGGTATTGCCTGGCATTTATATTGGATTTATCTTGTATATGCAAAGCTAGTTATATATTGACTCCAATAATAGGATGAGGGGCCTTTGAGTAGGCCTTTTTACCTTTAAAAACAAAATCAGATCTCTAAGTACTCACCACCATGCCTGACACAAAGTGAGCTGGCTTGTTGACCAACTGATTATAAAGCATTTTTTTATTCCATTTGAGATAAGACACAGGGAATCATAGGTTAAGAAAAATTGTGGAAGAAATGGGAAAAGGCCTGAGTAACAAGTATGATGTCTAGCATTAGAAAGAGAGACAATGTGTTAGTGAAGGATTTAAGTTTGTAATCAGAGGTTTAAGTATAATGGAAATAGCAAGTAGAAATGCTTATTGAGAATTTAATAATTAGTTCACTAAAGATCAAATGATAACCAAAACATTCAGTGCCCAATTGAGTTTATATAAACAGAAATTAATGAGACTAATTGTAACATTGCTTTCTACCACTGTATTTGTGGTCCTGGCATCAAGAAGATATGAGTTCAAATTTAGACTCAGCCAATTAATAGCTGTGCTACCCTTTTGCCCCAGTTTTCTCAATGGTAAAATGAAAATAATAATAGCACCTACCTCCCAGGATTTAACAAGGATCAAATGAGATACTTGTAAAGTGTGTAAATGATTGTGGGGTAAGGCAAGTATGATGACTACAAAATAAAACAAAGATGTCTATGGAATTCAGGAAAATATAGTTTAATATTTATGTGGTCTTTGCTAATGAATGGAATGAGACTTTTATCAAAAAAGATGCAAAAATAGTCAGTGAATGCATTTAGCTCCATCAAACTGGAAGCTAATTTTAGGGGAAAATTCAAAATGACTTAGTCAATTGCCATTTTAAATGATCTACAAAAAACTAGGTAAAGGGGTTGAATCTTGAGAAGCAATCTAAATAAAGAATATACTGACATAAAAAGATGCAGAGGTTTTCTTTGTGTCATTTAAGAGATGCAGAGTTTATGTGGTTTATGAAAGTCTTTGTGATTTCCTCCTCTGGCTAACAAGAATCATTTTTTACCTTAGCATCCACGGCTTTTATACCTCACTTTTATTACTGAGGAACAGCAAAATAATATAGAAGATGCTTTTAAGAAAGAGTAGAGATTTAAGGTTATGTAGTGAATCTATTCTTCCACATATGTTCAAAGGGATATTTTTGTTTAATATTTTCTTCTGGATTGTCCAAACTTTTCCTTAATAATGTCCTCTTTATACATGCATAAATCAATTGTTTGCTTTACAGTTAATCAGGGCTGATTGGAAATTGGCTATTGTTGTGTCTGAAAGAAGATACCAGTTTGAAAAAAAAAAACACACTGATTTGCTCATGTATACATAGACATAACCTGAGATTTAAGAAGGAAGGCTCAGTAATATAGCTCATTTTAGATATATTCTTTCCCAAAGAAAGTACAGCATAAACTTAGTATTGGATTCTATTGGTTGATCAGATAACTAAAGACTGCAGATTTCCATTGCTTTTCCTTTTTGGTCAGCCTGTGAATTTCTGTAGGGGTCTTTACTCTAGTTGCCCTCAGAATCTGAGGATATTGAAAATGAAAGGCAATGAAGGAAATCTATACTCCTGAATCTTCATTCTGTCAAAGCCATGTCAGTTAAAATGATGAGGGATGGAGAGGCCAGTGAAGTGTAATTCCTGAATCTGGAAGACCCCAGGCAAATAAATGATTATTTACTACCCAGGGAAAGATAAATGATAAAGGGCATCCCATAGCACATGATACTCATTAAAAACAAACTAACAAACAAAAATCTCCAGCCTAATTGAGGAAATATGATTTACTCTAATTATTAGAGCAAAGGCAAATCTTCAAGGACAGGGGACAGCAAGTGCTTGTTAAATGTTCATCAGACCATATGTTCAGGTCCTATAAGGAGTTGAAGCATACCTAGAAATTAAGAAAATGCTTGGTTTTTATAAGACTCAGTGTTTCTGGGGAAACTCCCTGGGATTTGCTTCAGGCAGACTCTGGATATTTCTTACTTGACAGAAGGAGAGACAGATGAGGAAAGCAGGTGCTGTTACTAAATGTGATGTGGGCCCAGTGGAATGGTTTGTGAGCCAGGCAAGTTTTGAAAACCTTTTGCAAGGCTGGTAATTAATATCACTTTATTTGCTCAGAGCTCAGAAGACAAGGATAAAAGATTTGGATTGCTTTTGATAATTAGCATCTGGAACAGTAAAATTAGATGAGCACATTAATTGGTAGGCCCAGGACTGATTCTTTGTTCATCAGTCAGAGAACCTTTCTCAGTGGTACTAAATTGCTTGCTTATCAGTGGTTAATCTCTGGTGCAGTTATGCACTGTTTACTGTTGAAAGACTTAGCCCTTTCCCATCTGTTTTCATTATTCTATGATCACTACATTAGGGAGCTCAAGCATTCCTACATTTTTCAACTACTCCATTACTTAGAAGGCATGGGCATGAGGGCATAAACGGAACAGTTGTGTTAAGCTGTGGCTTTAGGTCTTACTACTTCTGATACTTGGGAAAATCATTTTACCGCTTCAGGTCTCAGATTCTTCATCTGTAAAATATGTATAGTAATATCAGTGTTTGAGAGGAAGTATAGTCTAGTGGAGAGAGGGCCTGGATCAGAGCTAGGGATGCATAGATCCCATTCCCACCTGTCACACATATACACAACTATCTATGTGATGTTGGGCAAATCACTTTACTCTCAATACTTTAGGCAACTCTATAAGATTAGGTAGAAGAGAAGATACTGATCTATGTTAATAGAGGATGTTTTCATATACCAAAATTACCTATACCAATGAAATCACAGGTCTAGTTTCTACCCATAATATGTACACTACCTACTTCACAGGGTTATTGTGAGTAAAGCTCTTTACACTGGTGAGCTATAGTGGAAAATGGCACTGGAGAAGGGCTCCATGGCACTATAACTGGACAATGCCTCAGCAATTGAAGTAGGAGAGGTGTTAAAAGCACACAAACAAAAATATTTTCCTGGGATTGGGCTTTGGAAGGAGAAAGAGGGATAGCAGACAAAGGCCTAGAGCTTTTCTGAGTGGAACCTCAGCGACAACACTGAGTGCTACTTGGATCAAGGCCTGATATGTTTTTCTAGATATTTTGCAAAGAATGTGTTCCAGGAAGACATATTCCAGCTACTTTCCATCCTCTGCTTTCTAGGCTTAGTTCTCAAGTGTTTTAAGAGGGAGCATATACCAATATATTCTCCATCCTCATAGGACTGGGGAGGGGGGAAATAGACAAACCCATGTAATTATAGAGCACAAATGTGCATGCCCTGTTCACCTAATACTGATGATTTAAATATGCTACCTTTACCTTCCCTTGTCCACAGCTAGCATATTTGTAACAGGGACTTTCTTCTTCTTTTCTACACTTCCACATCTTCCTTTGGAACCTACAACTCAATCGTTGACACTTACTTCTTCATGTTAAGTTTCTTCTTTACAAAAAGAATCTAGTTTTTAGTACTCATGGAAATCTGTCCCTGTCCAGACTGTGACCCTAGACATTCACTTTAGTGTCAATTTTTCCTTTATCATATTCCTCAACACCTTGGGGCAAAAAGAAGGATTGGCATACTTCTTCCAATGATTAGACAATTGCTGATTATTCCATTTAAATCACTATTTACTGTCTCTTTTTACTCAGTCCATTTATGTCATCTGGTCCATATTCTTGCTTCTTGACTGAGGCCTCTAGATCTTTCTTTCTCAAGAAGTTTACTTCCTCACTCACAGTTGTGTTTTGTTTTTCCCCTCAACTCACCTCCTGCTCATATACTTGCATAGGGACTTCAAACGGAATACTCTTTCCACTATACAATGTGACATACTAAAACATTTATGCCCTTGACTTGTACTGCAATCTATTACTTTTTTCCTCACTGTAACTTCCACTTGCTCCATCCTTCCCTGTCCATCACCACTACTTTTCCCTTATTTTTATTTTCTTTAGAGTTTTGATCCCATATTTTCCAGTCCCATTATATTCTTCCCTTCACCTTTGACTATCATATACTATATACTTTCACCATTCACACTCTCTACCTTCTCAACCTTGATTTAGACTTTTCACTTCCTTATACTACTGGAGATGTTGATGTGTATTGGGTCCAGCAATCATCATACTATCTAATCTCTATGGAGATCCCATGACTGCATAGCAAAGCTTTTCTTATTCATGACTAACATTGTATGCCACTCTCCCTCAGTATGTGATCCAAGCCTTTTATTTCCTTCAAATCCCTTGCCCTCCATGTTTCTTCTAAATGAATTCTCTACCTCCTTATTTCCTGAGAAACTATAGGCTTTTTATCCTGAGCTTACTTTTCCAGTACTCCAGAACTGCCAACAGTATTTCTTTAAAAACCATGCCTTCTTAATTGGTATATATTTACTTATTTATAAAGCATCTACATATACTACTATACTAATATGGAGACAGTTTGAATCTATACAAACAAATATTTTAAAGTATGATATAAAAATGAAACAAAATTTGAATCTAACATAAATAGGGAGCCACTGGGGGTGATTGAATACGGGAGGTACATAGTCAGATATATGGTTTAGAAAATCAATTTTAGCAGCTATCTGGAAGATGGCTTGAAGAAGAAAGAAGCTTGAGTCAGGGAAACCATGTAGGAGGCTTTAGCCATATAGATTAGAGGGAAGGGTGATGGGTACATGAATGCTAAGGCAGGGACAGATTTGAGATATTTTGGTGACCTACAAATAAAAAAAATGGTAACATTGGATTTATGAGATGAAAGAGTAAGGAGTCAAAGATACAGACAGTGATTGCAATACTTGTTGACTGGAAGGAAAATGGTGCCCTAAATGGAAATAGGGAAGTCCAGTAAAGGGGTAGATTTGGGGAAAAGATAATGTAGTATGATCTCTTAGGATCTATTTGGATGACAGCTCATCCAAAACAAAAAGAGTTATGTGCATGGGGAAATGGTGCTATTACTAATGAGATCACTGTCCCCAGAATTCACTCTGGTCTTACAACTAGAAACTACTTCAGGCATTAGTTGATCTTGTGCAGGTGCTGGGCATACTTAGGGTGAGAGGTAGGATTCCAATGACACCTGCACATCTACTGTTGTGAATTCCCAGGTAGGGGATAGTTGAGAAACCAGTGACTGCCTCAAATAACAAAAAGGTTAAAAACCGAATGAGTAGAGGGAAGTGATAGAGTATTTGGGGATAAAGGTATATGTGGTTGTGGTGGAAGTAGACCCCATGATTGGTTTTTGTAGGTATAGTAGACAGGTTTGATTTGTTAATATTATCCTCTGGTTGATTACACACTCCTCTGATCACTTGCTTCAGATTGCTTTTCTTTATTCACACTCTCTTCCTATCTCTTTAGCTTTCAAGAATTTAATGATCACATATAACCAAATAATTACACAATATTAAAATTTAGCCTTTATTAATTTCTTGTCCATCATCTCCAGCTGGCCATTAAGTTATTTTTTTTTTAAAGCAATTGGGGTTAAGTAACTTGCTCAAGGTTACACGGCTAGTCATTATTTATGCGTGGGTGCTCATTTTCTGAGGCCGGATCTGATCTCGGTTCATCCCAACTCCGAGGCCGGAGCTCTTACTCACTGCACCACCTAGCCGCCTCTTTAGGGCAATTGGGGTTAAATAACTTGCCCAAGGTTACACGGCTAGGTTTTTGTTTGTGTGTGTTAAGTGTCTGAGGCCGGATCCGAACTCAGGTCCTTCTGACTCCAGGGCCGGCGCTCTATTCACTGCGCCACCTAGCCGCCCCATGGCCATTAAGTTATTTTAAACTTGACATGGCCAAAATGGAACGCATATATATACATATACATATATATACATATATATGGAATGCATATATATGGATATATATGGAACGCATATATATACATATATGTGTATATATATATATATATATATATATATATATATATATATATATATATATATATATATATATCCTTCCTCCAGATTTCTCTAATTCAAAGGCACTTGAATTGACGGCACTCCCATGCCAGTAACTGAGACTCAGAAACTTGGAGTTATCCTTGACTCTTTTCTTTCCCTCATGCCTGCCTCCATAACCACTCAGTTGTCAACACATCAGTTCAATCTCCACATTATTTCTCACAATTTCCTCTTCTAATAAGCTAGCAACTACACTCAAGTCCTTATCCTCTCTCATCTATGTAAAACCGACTAACCTGGACTTGTGTAACATTTCCATTTCCCTAGGTTATCCTGTATTCTTAAGGGAATTTGAGAGTTTAGGTTCTCTATGAATAACCCCAGTTCCCCTGATAGTCTTCCCCAGGGGGTGGAGAACCTGTGGCCTCAAGCAGCAAGTTCCTTATCCTCACCCTTGGTTTGAGTGTGGGGATGGTTTTCTACTTCCCAGCTGCATTCATCCACTAACAGATTAACTTTTAAAAAGAAATATGTATTTCTAAGTTATAATCACAAAAATACAAAGTTATAACCCAACCTCCTTGTAACACTTTGGTCTCTGAGGAGTGGAAGGGGATCTAAACAAAGTTTAGATAAGTTCCTCTAGAGCATAGTCACAGTTGCAAATCCAATATCCTCAGGCTCAATTTACAGAAAACCAGGCTTCTCCAGGTGTTCTTTCTGGATTGGCTAGCTTCACCATCCCATCTGAAATGCTGACTCCTATGTGTCCATAGTTCTAATTTCCTGGGTACAGTGGAGAGTCATTATGGGCATCTTAAACTAAGAATGATAAAACACATAGAACTGAAAAAATTTGGTCCTACACCATTTTCAGAGCCCTGGTAAAAGAAAGAACAGGGATGGAAGATTTTCCCCTTCCACTCTTTCCACCCATGCTGTGGATGAACTGTGATCATCATCCTTTAGATACAGCAGGAGAAAGCACGAGATGAAAAAAAAAGTGACAATTTTCTCACATTTAAAAGTTCAGCCAATTAAGTTAGGTAGCCAGTCAAAGGACATTATACCTACCCACTTAGTAGGGGGGAAAAAGGTTACATCCAGTTTAGGAAATCTGTACATTCAAGTCCTTTTTTTTTTTTAATTAAGCAAACTTTTATTGAAGCATTAAGTTTTGTGGTACAGATTTTAAAAATACATTTTAAAACTGATTAAAGTCCAACACCATGAAGAGAGAAATTATGACACCAAAACTTCCCCTCTTCTGATCATACTAGATTAATTTAGATTAATACCCATTCTACAGCTTTCACTTTTCTATCAGAGGCTTATGTTTTCATACTTGTGCAGCTTCCATCACTGTGAGACAAGTGAACAACCAACAACCACAGAAAATCAACTAAATTAAATCTCTTCTCTCACCCCCACCTCCTCCGCCACTGCGGGTTGTTCCTGCTGCTTCTTTAAAGTTCAGGAGGTTTTTTTGTTTCTAGTTTGTTTTTTGCGTGCGTGTGGTTCTTTTTTTTTTTTTTTTACTTCTGTTATAATTTTATATTAACTTAAAAAAAAAGATTAATAAAAATTTTCCCGGCTTTTTTTTTTTTCTCTCGTGCGAAAGTTGAACGTGAGTCTGTGTTGGAAATAGAGGCAGATGCTGTTCAGTCTCTTTTACTCCACTGGTTCCCGTTACAGAGAAAAGCATAGAGCGAGCGCTAGCTAATGTCGCCGGCCATACTGTGTAAGCCCATGCAAGTCCTTTTAAGGGTTCCTTCATGTTAAGTTATCTGAAGGTGTTCCAAAGTCAAACCCCACTACTCTTTTTTTTTTTTTTTAAGCAATTGGGGTTAAGTAACTTGCTCAAGGTTACACGGCTAGTCATTATTTATGCGTGGGTGCTCATTTTCTGAGGCCAGATCTGATCTCGGGTCATCCCAACTCCGAGGCCGGCGCTCTTACTCACTGCGCCACCTAGCCGCCCCTTTAGGGCAATTGGGGTTAAGTAACTTGCCCAAGGTTACACGGCTAGGTTTCTGTTTGTGTGGATTAAGTGTCAGAGGCCGGCTCCGAACTCAGGTCCTTCTGACTCCAGGGCCGGCGCTCTATTCACTGCACCACCTAGCCGCCCCCAAACCCCACTACTCTTACATTACTGTACTAGCCTCATGAGTGTTCCCTCTGCTTTCAGTGTCTCCCCTCTTCCATCTATCTTCCACACAACAGATGAAAAAAAAAAAAACCTTCAAACACAATTAGATTCTCATTTCCATCTCCCCATTACCTATAAGATTAAAATATAAACCCTTTAGGAAGATAATTAAATCCTTCTACAATCTGACTGCAATCTCATTTTTTTTATTTATTCCATTTTACTCCTCTTCATGAAATATAAGGGCCAAGCAAACTTAACTACCAACTATGACAATCTAGGACCTTCATACCTACCTCTGTGCCATCTCATAGATGAATTTCCGTGTAATGTACTTTCTCTTTATATACCCCTCTCTGATTCTTCAGGCTGAGATAAAGTATTACATTTTTCGTGAATCCATTTCTGTTCCTTTCCAGTTCGAAGTGCTCTAACCCACCGTTGTCATCTAACTCTGCTAGTGCATATGCCACATTTCTCTATCCATTTAAAATCCCTGAGGCTAAAGACTGTTTTATTTGTGTCTTTGAATACTCAAGTGACTTGCACATAGAAAGGACACAATAAGTATTTATTGCACAGAATTTTGACTGAGAAGACATGTTGAGTCTTGAAGACAGTCTGGATCCTGGCTCAGTTATTTACTTTTGTGATTTTGTTCAATCATTCAACTTCCCTGAATATCGCTTACCATTTATTAAAAAACAAAAAACAATGAAATTACCTCTAAGGTCTCTTCCAGTTTTTTTTTTAAACAAATGTTTTATTAACTTCTGTTTTACATCATTCATTTCTGCCAGATTTTGAGTTACAATTATTTTTCCCCCATTATTCCCCTACCCAACCTCCCAGAATAGCAGTCCCACAAGATATCGCTTCCTCCAATCTGCTCTCTCCCATACCTTCTCCCATACCCCCATTGACTTTTCCATTAGAGGAAGATGAATCTTTGTGTCCCAATGCCTGCACATCTTATCTCCCAATTATAGGCAAAAGAGTATTAATAATAGTATTTATATATATTTGAAACATCTAATGTTACGACCTCAAATTTCAGATCCATTTCCTTCCTCCCTTGTCACCCATTCCTTCTTGGGAGATAAGTAATTCAGTATATGTTGTACATGTCTAGCTATGCAAAACATTATCATGGTAGATATATTGTACAAGGCTGCTTATAATTCCCTCCCACTCATCCCACCCCCCACCTGGTCCATTCCCTACATGATCCTGTCCCTCTTCTATAGTGGGTACTTTCAACCTCCCCTCACCCCAAGGATGCCCTCCCATCCATCACCCCTCCTCTCATCCCCCTTCCCCCTATCCTGCTGCAGGTTGAGATATCCCATTTAGTATGTATGTCATTTTCTCCCTGAACCAAATTCAATGTGAATGTGGTTTTGCCTTTTTAGCCTTCCTTATTCTCCCCCTCCTTTGCAACCACTTCCCCTACATGAGATAGTTTACCCTACCATGTCTCTCCCCATCTCCTCTTGCCACTTTCCTCTCTCACCTCATAATTTCATCCCTTGAGTATTCTCCCTTCTCAACAAATTCAACCTATGCCCTCTATCCATATATAACTGTAACCATATACACACACATTCACATATGTATTCATATGACCACACCCCCTTCTTCCATTATTTTCATAGTGAGAAAGATATCATCAGTCACAGATATTACTTTTCCATATAGGAATGTAAATAGTTCAACTTTGATAAGTTCCTTTTGATTTCTTTTCCCTGATTACCTTCTCAGGCATCTCTTCCTTCTTGTGTCTGGATGTCAAATTTTCTATTCAACTCTGTTTTTTTCCTCAAGAATGCTTGAAAGTCCTCTATTCCACTGAATGACCATATTTTCCCCTGAAACAAAATACTCAGTTTTGCTGGGTAGGTGACCCTTGGGTTCATTCCCAGTTCTTTTGCCCTCTGGAATATCATATTCCATGCCCTTCGATCCCTCAGTGTAGAAGCTGCCAGGTCCTGGGCTATTCTGATTGTGTTTCCACAATATTGAAATTGTTTCTTCCTGGCTGCTTGTAGTATTTTCTCCTTGATCTGGGGATTCTGGAACGTGGCTATAATATTCCTGGGAGTTTTCTTTTTGGGATCTTTTTCAGGAGGTGATCGGTGGATTCTTTCAACCTCTATTTTGCCCTCTGGATCTAAAACATCAGGGCAGTTTTCCTTGAGAATTTCTTGAAGGGTGATTTCTAGGTTCTTTCCTTGATCATGGCTTTCAGGTAGTCCAATAATTTTTAAATTGTCTCTCCTGGATCTATTCTCCAGGTCAGTGGTTTTTCCCATGAGATATTTCACATTGCCTTCTAATCTTTCATTTGTTTGGATCTGCTTAACAGCATCTTGATTTCTCATAAAGTCATTAGCTTCCATTTGCTCCAGTCTAACTCTGAAGGAATCAATCTCCTCAGTGAACTTTTGAGATTCTTTTTCCATCTGGCAAATTCGACTTTTTAAGGCATTCTTCTCTTCATTGCCCTTTTGGGCCTCCTTTGCCATTTGAGCTAGTCTATTTTTTAAGGTGTTGTTTTCCTCAGTCAGGCTGTTGACCCTCATTTCATACTTTTCCTGCATCCTTCTCATTTCTCTTTCTAATTTTTCCTCCACTTCTCTTATTTGATTTTTAAAGTCCTTCTTAAGGTCCTCTATGGCCTGCAACCCGCTCATGTTTTCCCCTGGGGCTTTTGGAGCAGGACTTCTGACCTCACAGTCCTTTTCCCGCTCTATGCCCCCAAAATAGGAGTCTAGGGTTGCATTTTTCTGTTTCCTTTGCCTTGGCATGTTGCCACTTAATTGCTTGACTTTTGGGCTTGTTGCCACACTATGGCTTTTAGGCCAGCTAGAGGAATTTTCCTCCCGAACGTGTGGGGGGCAACTTCCGTTTCTGGCAAGCTGTAAACCCACCCACAACTTCCACCCTAGATCACAATCCAGATCCAGGGAGGTTAAAGCAAGAGCGATTACCCCCCAAGACTGATCGCTGTATCTCCCCATGATTTGTAGGCTGGGAGCCCGAGCTGCCTCTGAAAACTACAAAATAGCGTGTCTCCTCAGCGGCTTCTAGGCCCCAGGAGAGGGAGCTGACGCATTCCCCAAATACTGGTCCCAAAGTCCATAGGACACTAACCTCTTACTTTGTCCTAGGCATGTCTATGTTGATAATTCTGGAATCGCCACAGTTCCTGGTGTTCTGGGGTTCGTCCAGCTGGCTGCTGGCCCTTCCGCCCTGGGGCTAAAACCTCTTTGCTGTGCGCGCTGCGGGCTCCCACACTGGTGAGCTGGTCCTTCCTGCAGGGCTGCTGGGCTGTCCTCAGCGGGAGGTTAGCTTTTCTGTGTCGTTCTGTGGGTGCTGGGGCTCCAGAAGTTGTTCAGAGTCCTTTTTTACTTAGTTTGTGGGGAATCTGGGGGCAGAGAGGCTTGGACAAGCTGTTTCTACTCAGCCATCTTGGCTCCGCCCCCTGAAGGTCTCCTCTCTTCCAGTTTTTAAAAAAAAATACAGTTACCTCTAGTAATGGGAGCTGCTATTATGTAGATAATTATATAATACTTCTTCAGGATAATTTACCATTTCCTAAGACCCAAATTTTGAGTTGAATATCTTCAATCTATCAGCCAGTCAATCAGTCATCATGCCTTTATTAAACACTTCTTATAGGCACCATGTTAAGCTTGGGAATACAAACAGAAGCAGAAAGATAGACCCTGCCCCCAAGGTGATTACATTTTAAGGGGGGCAATACATAAAGAGCTGAAAACAGAAAAGGGAAGGAGGGGTGTGGCAGAGAAAATAAAGAATACAGCACAGAGAGAAATTTAAAACTCACTAGCCTGGGTTCTTTCCTTAAATTAGATCCTGGGAGGAGCCATCAGGTCAAGGGAAGGTTGAAGAATGCTTCCCAGCATGTGAATTTCAGGAGTGGTGTGAACTTCCAGAATGAAGAGTTGTTTGGATCATGGTGGAGAAAGTTCAAAATTTAGTCCAATCTGGACTCAGTCATTAGTTGCCCTAGACTGATGAAGGTAAAGGATAGTTAAAGCCCCATTTTTCCTAAAACCTGACAAAAAGTTGGGTGAGAAAGACCTCCTATTGTGGGAGAGTGAAGGGATAGATAAAGTGTATTGATAAATAAATAATGATGAAAAAAGGAAAATTATTGTCCACTGCCATGATTCTATCTATTAAACTTCAGGCTTAGTTGCTTCCCAAGAATATCTCAGATGTGCCCAGGATGGTTTCTTTATGTGTCTTACTTGCCTCCAACTCTGTGACGATGTCCCTGCTGTTCTCTACCCCCTGGGGAAGACTATCGGTGGGGCTTGGGTTATTCACAGAGAGCCTTAACTTTCATAACCCATTAAGAATACAGGATAACAGTGGTGGCTAGGTGGTACAGTGAATCGAGCACCAGCCCTGGAGTCAGGAATACCTGAGTTCAAATCCGGCCTCAGTCATTTAAAACACACACACACACACACACACACACACACACACACACACACACACAAACTCTCCATGTGACCTTGGGCAAATCACTTAACCCCAATTACCCTGCTCTCCTCCTCCAAAAAAAAAAAAAAGAATACAGTATAATCTAAGGAAATGGAAATGCTACATAAGTCCAGGTTAGTTTCAAACAGATCTCAATCTGTTCCTGATTCCTATCAATCATTTTCTTTTGTCATAATCTCAAAACTGACCTGTGAGACAGATGAAAATCCTGAGAGTCAGAGTTTCTGGGTAACTATTAATCAACTTCTTAATTATGCTAGTTGACGATCAGCAAATTGATGGTCAGTGGTTTCTCTCAGGAACTGAAGGCAAAACCACAGAGATCCCTGAATGCTTAAATACCTTTGGAAAAACAGGTGCCCTTGAGAGATGAAAATCAACACAGATTGGTTAACAATCAATTAGTGGGTGGATATATTAATGAGGAGGTAGATTAAAAGTCTTCAGCATTTCCTGCTGTGAATGTGACTTGATCATGAGACTCATTCATGTCCAACATTGTAGACAAAGGATTTTATCTCTACCCACAAGAGTCTGGCTGATTTTCTCCCTCCTGTACTAAGTTTCTCTAGACTGTAATGGAGGGATACAATGATATGAGCTTAATACCTTAGGGCTGGAATATAGCTAGATTAGATTCCCTAGATCACTCTAAACATAAGTAAGATCCCCTAGTTAAGTGGGGTCTGCCCAAGATTGTGGAACATATATTCTGAGGATTAGGCCAGTCTCATGTATTAACCTTGTCTTTCGATTTTTTAAAATTTATTTTAGTTTTCAACATTCATTTCCACAAGATTTTGAGTTACATTTTTCTCTCCCTGTCTTTCTCCTACCCTCCCACCCCAAAATAGCAAGCCTACTGAACACCCCTTCCCCAAATCTGTTCTCTCATATCCTCCCCCTTCACCAACCGAGCTTTCTAATAGGGCAAGATAGGTTTCTATACCCTAGTAACTGTATATCATTTCCCAGTTGCACGTAAAAAAAAATTTTTTAAACATTTGCTTTAAAAACCTTGAGTTCCAGATTTTTTGCCCCTTCTTCCCTCCTCACCCACCCCCACTAGAAAGATAAGCAATTCAGAATAGATTGTACATATGTAGTTACCCAGATGATTCCTATAGTAGTTATGAAAGAAATATTTCCCTCCATCCTATCCCACCCCCACTTATTCTAATTTCTCCTTTGACCCTATCTCTTTTAAATATATTTGATTCTAACTACCATTTTGCCCAAACTTCCCTCCCTTCTATCCTCCCCCTCTCTTATCCCCAACACCCCTATTTTCCTGTTAGGCAAGATACCCAATTGAATGTGTTTGTTATTTCCTCCTTAGGCCAAATTCAATGAGAATCAGGTTGTCCCATTCCATTTCACCTTTCTTCTCTTCCCCTCCATTGTAAAAGTTTTCTCTTGCCTCTTTTATATGAGACAATTTACCCTAATATATTTCTCCCTTTCTTCTTGTCCCAATAAATTCCTCTCTCACTTCTATATTTTATTGTTTAGATATAATCCCATCATATTCAACTCATCCTGTGCCCTCTGGCTATGTATACATGAACAGGCAAATGCCCACACACATATACATTTATATACATATACATCCTTCTATACATACATATATGTATGTATATATACACAAATACACACATATATGTATATATATAAATATATATGTATACATATACATATACATATATATATATATATGTATGTATATATATATATTCCTTTCTGCTATCCTCATACTGAGAAAAGTCTTATGAGTTACAGGGATTGTTTTTCCATGTAGGAATGTAAATAGTTCAACTTTAATATGTTCTGTATGATTTCTTTTTCCTATTTACCTTCTCATGCTTCTCTTGGTTCTTGTATTTGAAAGTCACATTTTCTGTTTAGCTCTGTTTTTTTCATTAAGAATGAATGAAAATTGGGTGGCTAATTGGCAGCCAATTACTTGACTTTTGAGCTCTTTGCCACAGTAGAACTGTGCTTCCAGAATGGGGAAAGCTATGTCCCACATTGCTGGGGTTTTGTAGCTGCTTTAGCTATTAGATGGGCACCCTCTCTACAGCCCCCACACACTCTCACTGGCTTCACACCCCAGGACCACCATCCAAGACCACAATCCAGATCCAAACAGCTCAAAGCAAGAGCAAGTTCCCCCTATAATATGCAGGCCAGGAGCTCAGTAAGCAGCCACAAAGCAGAGGCTGCAGCCATCAGGCTTCCACTGCTTCTCCCCCTTGGGGTAGCAGCCAGACCTCATTCACCCTGTTCCAACAAAGTTCCACGCTAACTTTTTACTTTGTCTTTGGCATTTGTGGATTGAGATGTCTGGAAGCCACCACAGCTGCTGATTATACATTGTCCTGAAGTGTGTTCTGGCCTCTGATGTTTGGGGCCACCCTGGGGCTAAATCTATGGCTCAGTCAGGACTGCCCTCAGCTCCCAGCACTCTGCAATGGACCCTTCCTGCTGGCCTGCAAGCTTCTTCAGTGGGAGATTTGTTTCTTTCACTTTGTGGATTCTGTAGCTCTAAAGTTTGTTTAGAGTCATTTTTTACATGTATTGGAGAAGGTAGATGCTGGAGCTGCACAGAATTCTTGTTTCTATTCTCCCATATTGGCTCTGCCCCTCTCCTTAACCATGTCTTTCATAGCCTGACTAAAGGACCTACAAGGGCTGGTCCCTGGATGAGGAAACAATAAGGAAAAATCAATCCTAATTTACTAATTATTAATATATATTATTTTGTATATAACATTGCATCAATACATATATTTTAAATAGTATATTATATTAATAATATAAAAATAATCACATCTCTCACATGTTCCAGAGTAAGTTTTCTCTAGCTGACCTTGCCTCCTCCTAATAATTTTCTTATGCCACATGTTCTCCAAGTGTATTTTGTTATTTTTTATTGTTAAGTATTTCATATTCGATTATGTACTTGCTTCATGAACATGTTTTCATATATGTTAATTTATTTTTCCCAATAGATATTAAGCTCTTTAAGAAGAGAGACTACTTCTTCTATTTTGTTTTTGCTTACCCTTGTAGACATGAGTACAACATTCTGTGCTTACAAGGTGCGCAATTAACGTTTAAGCAAGGAAACATATTTTTTTTTTTAAATCAATTGGGGTTAAGTAACTTGCTCAAGGCTACACGGCCAGCCATTATTTATGTGTGGGTGCTCATTTACTGAGGCTGGATTCGATCTCAGGTCATCCCAACTCCGAGGGCGGCGATCTTACTCACTGCGCCACCTAGCCACCCCAAGGAAACATATTAAAAAGGAAGAAAGAACATAGTCAGTATAGGCTAATAATGAGGAAAACAGTGTTAAGGATATAGAAAATTATGATAAAACTAAAACAAAATTGAAGATTAATTAAAATAGATTCATGCAAAATATTTTTCTTTAAAAATAATTTTGACTGTACAATACAAGTTCATTTTTAAGGTACAAAACAGCAGGATAGAAACATCTTTATGCTCCAAAAGACATTCCCACAAATATATTTTACCCTAAAGCATGTCTCTTTCCACCAGTGTGTATACACTTTGAACCTAGAAGTTGGTTCTTTTTTCCATTAATTTAAAAAATGTTAAGTGATTAAAATGATAGCAAAGTCAAGTGATTCATGAAAAGTGTATTTATGGAGGAAAAATATGGGATAAATAGTTAAAATTACAAATATTGTTTATTTCTTGTTGGAAGAGAGGACACTGTAGTTATTAACTAAACATAGCTTTCTTTCTGCATCTGTTTGACTTGAAATTTGGAATTATGCTGTTATCTCTTCTGCCTGCCTCTAACCACCTGAATAGGTGGCAAAGTATATGTGGGAAAGGGAGCTGGCAATTAAAAAGATAAGTTGCATTAATGTGTTGTTTTTATGTTGCCTAAATTGTTTCCCTATTCTTTTTTCCACCCATTGAAACAGCTTTCCCATATAAACAACAACAACAACAACAACAACAACAACAACAACAAAACGTATTTAATACTTTTTAGTTGTTTAGTCCCAAGTCCAGACCCCCTGGAAAAATTACTTATAGCTTAAGTTTTTTTTTTTTTTTTCATGCCTACTATCTATCCAAAAGGAGAAAAAGAAAGCATTCAGTCTATACTCTAGATCATTGATAGGACAGTATTTTTTTTTTCCTACACACACACACACACACACACACACACACACACACAAATGTTAAGCATAAAAGAAGGTTGCAGAAGCATACACTGTCAGAGACAAAACAAAATAACAAAACCATTCTCATACTCTCTCAGAAGATGGAGAATTAAACATCAGAAAAAGAAGCAGTCTTTAAGCTGAATGGGCTTTATTATTTTTCACTTTGTCTCTGTACTCTCTCCCTCAAGGTTTCATCTCAATAAGAAGGTCTAATACTCTGTGATTCTACCAACTTGTAAGGGATTCTCTAACTATCCAGATTAAAAACAAATAAACAAACAATACAAAGAAGTAACCCAGAAGATTTGATCTTATTCATTAAACTGAGGGTATAATCTCTTGGCCTCAATCTTATTTTTTATAAAAAAATGCTTTATGAACTTCTGCTTTACATGATTCATTTCCTCCAGATTTTGAGTTACAGTTTACTCTCCCCTGTTTTTCCCCTACCCACCCTCCCAGAATAGCAGTCCCACAAGATATTGCTTCCTCCAGTCTGCTCTCTCCCATATCTTCTCCCATACCCCCTTGGACTTTTCCATTAGAGCAAGGTGAATCTCTGTGTCCCAATGCCTGCACATCTAATCTCCCAGTACAAGCAAAAGAGTGTTAATAATAGTATTTATATATATTTGAAACATTTAATTTAAAGACCTCGAATTTCAGATCCATTTCCTTTGTCTCTTGTCACATATTCCCTCTGGGAAGATAAGTAATTCAGTATATGTTGTACATGTCTAGCTATGCAAAACATTACCATAGTAGATATATTGTACAAGGCTGCTTATAATTCCCTCCCACTTGTCCCACCCCCGACCAGGTCCATTCCCTACTTGATCCTGTCCCTCTTCTATAGTGGGTACTTTCAACCTCCCCTCACCCCAAGAATGACCTTCCATCCATCATCCCTCCTCTCATCCCCCTTCCCCCTATTCTGCTGCAGGTTGAGATATCCCACTTATTATGTATGTCATTTTTCTCCTCATTGCCCTTTTGGGTCTCCTTTGCCATTTGAGTTATTCTATTTTTTAAGGTGTTGTTTTCCTCAGTCAGGCTGTTGACCCTCATTTCATACTTTTCCTGCATCCTTCTCATTTCTCTTCCCAATTTTTCCTTCACTTCTCTTACTTGATTTTTAAAGTCCTTCTTAAGGTCCTCTATGGCCTGTAATCTGCTCCTGTTTTCCTTTGGGGCTTTGGAGCAGGATTTCTGACCTCACGGCCCTCCTCCTGTACTATGCTTCGATCCTCTTTGCCCCCAAAGTAGGAGTCTAAGGTTGCATTTTTCTGTTTAATTTTTTTTTCCTTTGCCTTGGCATATTGCCACTTAATTACTTGACTTTTAGGCTTGTTGCCACAGTATGGCTCTGCCACCAGACGGGGGAGCTTTCGTCCAGAACATGTGGGGGGACAACTTCTATTTCTGGCAAGCTGGAAACCCACCCACGGCCTCCACCCCAGATAACAATCCAGATCCAGGGAGGTTAAAGCAAGAGTGATTATCCCCCAAGACTGATCACTGGATCTCCCTACAGTTCGCAGGCCAGGAGTTGGAGCTGCCTCTGAAAACTACAAAATGGCGTGTGTCCTCAGTGGCTTCTAGCCCCCAGGGGAGGAAGCCCACACGTTCCCCAAATACTTATCCCAAAGTCTATAGGGCACTAACTTCTCACTTTGTTCTAGGTATGTCTATGTTGATAATTCTGGAATAGCCACAGCTGCTGGTGCTCTGGGGTCCCTCCAGCCTGCTGCTGGCACAGCTGTCCTGGGGCTAAAAGCGTGAATCTGGTGGACCTATGCTTGGCTCCCCACACACTGTGTGCTGCAAGCTCCCAGCCCGCTGTTCTGGTCCTTTCTGCAGGGCTGCTGGGCTGTCCTCAGCAGGAGGTAAGCTTCTCTGTGTCTTTCTCTGGGTGCTGGGGCTCCAGAAGTTGTTCAGATTCCCCTTTTACATAATGTGGAAGTGATCTGGGGTGAGGGTGGCTTGGACATACAGTTTCTACTCCCCCATCTTGACTCCGCCCCAGGCCTTAATCTTAAATCTGTAGGTGACAGTTTACTACAACAGAAGCCCTGAATTGTCAAGAATTACCTCAACAGCTTCAACAGCTACTTCCGTTAATCCCACAAAACAAGAGAACTCCTCACTCTTCCATGCTAATTATAAAATATGTTATTTATTTAATAGAAAAATAACATAGACATTTTCATTCATTTTCCTTCATTATCAATGAACCCAATTCTGTCATATGCAAAAGCAAATATGACTTAAATTATCTTTAAGAAGTGGGTAAAGCAAAGAAATTAGTGAATGTGACCTGTAAATTTTATCCCAACACTGGGTATCATACCATGTTACTCAAAATAAACATATTACTCTATTTCCTACTGGGAAAATTAAGATAAGAAGGAACTAATATTAATTAAAGCTAACATGTTTCTAATCGGTAAATAATTTATACTTCCCACCTTGCTGATAAAATGAAATGGCTCATTTAACACAAATATAGTAGCTATAAAATAAAAACGATTGTGACTTAATGGAATATTTTTTTAATTGAATGGGAGTTATTTCTTCAAATTCTTTTTAAAAAACCACTTAGTTTCAATGTTATTTTGTAGAACCAGGTCAGAAGAGATGGCTTTAAATTAATCATCATGTCCACTTGTTCAGATGAAGATTTAGAAGACATGTTTAGATCATTTCCTTTGCCTTAATTACTGCTGGTGTCGACTGAAATTTCAAAGAAAAAAGGAAGAGGAATGTCATTTCTTTTATTAAAAACATATTTTACCATTGAAATCATAACTTTCGTACACCCCAAATTCACAAAATGGACAAGTTGTTCATAGTAATTAATTTCTCTTACGAAATATCATACATTAAAATGAGCTATATACTTTATTAAAATTTAACATTCAAAATCATTTCAGTTGTTTTTATAAAGCTATTTGACATCACACATTTTTGCCAATGTGAGGCTATTGAAAGGATTAAGAATGCATTGTAGCAATGGGGTGAAAGACTATTAGAAATGCCAACTGATCAACAGGGTTATTAGTTGCACCCTTCTTAGCAAATGCTGAGTTAATCCTAGTGTTATGGATTTTTCCTATAACTCATTTAGACTTTTTGCTCTCAATTTGTAATGTCATGCACAAGCAGTTTTCCAGAAGAATGCTACTGTGAATAGCTTTTAAGATTCTGATTACACAGTACAGTGATCACTATATTTATTCCATAACAAAAGGACAACATCCACAGAAAATCAAGGTACAGCATTCACAATATTACATCTTATCACAGAAAATCACAATATAATATTCACAACATAGTCTCAAAGTGAGACAACTAAAATCTTCCACTTATGGGGCAATTAACTTAACTCAATCAGTCACTTATCAGAAATCTCAAAGTATAATAGTCAAAGTCTTCCACTCATGAGGCAGAGCCTTGATTAACTCAATCAGTCACTTATCAGTAACAATATCTCAAAGTATTCAAATTACGAAGTCACTTATTCAGCAAAGTCTTACTAAGTATCATACTAGTGACCCCTTAGGTCACTAGTAAACTAAATCCATAATTACTCAATATCCAAGAAGATGTCTTTTCTTCATCTTGACTTGGGGCCTGTTCTCAGATTCCCTGGATCCCCTTCCATAGACCCAGATTCACCTGGATTCACCAGACTGTCATGTGGGTTCAATGGCAGACAGCTCTCAGTTCCTTGACCAGCTCTCTGGGCAGGTCCTGCTCCACCCTGAAGTTCACAGGGTCTGGTCCATGTCAAATGCTTCACCATTTCTGCTCTAGGGAATTCAAGGCTCAACCAAGCCACAAACAAACAAAGTCTCAGAATCCCAATCATGCTTCAATAACCTGGGCTTCTGGCTCCTGGGCTCCTAGGCTCTGGATTCTGAGCTCCTGGTTCCTGTAATCCTGTTCAGAAGCTCCACCACCACAAGTTCTCAGGACTCAGTTCTCCATTCTTTTACAGCTGTTCTGCCACCAGATTTAGGTCTCAAGGAAATTCTGACTGTGCCTATCTGGGGCTTTTCTTATATACACAGCATTAGCTACTTCCTTCAGCCAACCCCTTCCTGTTATGTCAGTAACAGGAGACAGCAGTTCATACCTTCTGTTCTCCCAATCAAAGGCTTGATCAGTTATTAAGTGTTAAGTACCTGCTACTTTTTCCAACACAAAGGGATCTTCAAATTCAAATTACATTACCATTACACCATTGTACACTTGACATGCCATGATTGGTATGATTACAGGGCTTACTATTGAGTAGAATGCTGATTCTATAGCTGGGAAAATTTGAGTTCAATTTTTACTGGTATATAGTGTTTATGTGTTCATATTACTATGTTCCAAAAGATTAATCTCTCAATTTCCAAAGCAACATTTTGAGACTATGTTACAGATAACTTACTGATCTGTGATTTTATCTGTGTGGTTTTGTCCTAGTGTGTACATTATAATTTCTTGTAATTTAAAGTCTCAGAGAGTTGCCCAGCAAACTTAGAGGTCAACCAACTTGTATGTGGTCACACTATCAAGATGTGAATCAAAAGATGGATACTCCAATACTTTGTACTATATTAGAACAAATTGTAGAAATAATGTAGTTCAATATTTCTCTACCTGGTGCAAAGTATTTTTAGGAATTTAGGATACAAAGACAAAATACAAAAGAGTTTCTGTCTGGAAGAAGCCTTATATTTTATTGGCAAGGGTAAGATGGGGTGGAAGGAGTGATGTCAGCCATATAGTCACATGTAGACATGTGGATGGTGATTTTCGGAAGGATTAGCCTCAAATAACTAGAGGTATTGGGGGGGGAACAGAAACAGAAACTTTCCACAATGGTATCTAGACAAACTCACTTTTTTTCAGTGTCAAAGAAAGCTAGGGATTCAGAGAGGCAGGTGTGAATAGATATAGCATTCTAAACATGATGGGCTAACTGGAGAAATATAATGCTGCAATCAGAAAACAGGAAGCAGTACAATTTTACTGAGAGTAGTATGCATTACTCTTAAAAAGGCATATTAAAGACATATTGTGAATGACTATCGAGCTAATTACTGTGTATTTTATCTTAGAGTCAATAAGGAAGCGCCAAACATTCTTGAATAGAGAATCAGAGTGGTCTGATTTGTACTATTGGAAGTTTATTTTGGCAACTGTGGAGAATGGATTGAAGAGGGAAGACATTAGAAGAGGAGTACAGTTTCGTGACTGTTGCAGTAATCTAGGAATATGGTATTGAGAACTTGAACCTGAGTTTGGAGAGAAGAAAACTGAAACATAATATAAAGATAGAATCAATAAAATGTAGCACTTGGTTGATTATGAGGAAAGGAGGAGGTAAGTAAGAATCTGTTGTAAACCTGGTGATTGGAAAGTTGATTGTACTTATATCAGAAATAACATTCTATAGAGTGTGTGTTTGTGTGTGTGTGTGTGTGTGTGTATGTGTGTGTGTGTGTGTGTGTGTGTGTGTGTGTGTGTGTGTGTGTGTGCTTCTTTTTTATATCTAACCCTGGGACAGCTAGATGGCATAGTGGATGGAATGCTGGGCCTAAAGTCAGGAAAAAGCTGAAATCAAATTTGGCTGCACATACCCTTGGAAAGTAACTTAACCCAGTTTGCCTCAGTTTACTCTTCTAGGAAATGAGCTGAAGAAGGAAATGGTAATCCACTCCAATATGTCTGTCCAGAAAGCCCCGAATGGGGGCGGAGCCAAGATGGCAGAGTAGAAACAGCTCGTCCAAACCTCTCTGGCCCCAGATTCCCCACAAACTATGTAAAAAAGGACTCTGAACAACTTCTGGAGCCCCAGCACCCACAGAACGACACAGAAAAGCTAACCCACCGCTGAGGACAGCCCAGCAGCCCTGCAGGAAGGACCAGCGCAGCGGTCTGGGAGCCGGCAGTGCGCAGAGCGCAGGAGCCAAGCTGAGCCAAGCCCAGGTCCGCGTGAGCCGAGGTTTTAGCCCCAGGGCGGCAGGGCCAGCAGCCAGCTGGAGGAACCCCAGAACACCAGGAGCTGTGGCGACGCCAGAATTATCAACAAAGACATGCCTAGGACAAAGTAAGAGGTTAGTGCCCTATGGACTTTGGGGCCTGTATTTGGGGAATGCGTCAGCTCCCTCCCCTGGGGGCTAGAAGCCGCTGAGGAGACACTCCATTTTGTAGTTTTCATAGACATTTCCGGCTCCCAGCCTACAAATCGTGGGGAGATCCAGCGATCAGTCTGGGGGGGTAATCGCTCTTGCTTTAACCTCCCTGGATCTGGATTGTGATCTAGGGTGGAAGTTGTGGGTGGGTTTACAGCTTGCCAGAAACGGAAGTTGCCCCCCACACGTTCAGGAGGAAAATTCCTCTAGCTAGCCTTAAAGCCATAGTGTGGCAACAAGCCCAAAAGTCAAGCAATTAAGTGGCAACATGCCAAGGCAAAGGAAACAGAAAAATGCAACCCTGGACTCCTATTTTGGGGGCATAGAGCAGGAAAAGGACTGTGAGGTCAGAAGTCCTGCTCCAAAAGCCCCAGGGGAAAACATGAGCGGGTTGCAGGCCATAGAGGACTTAAGAAGGACTTTAAAAATCAAATAAGAGAAGTGGAGGAAAAATTGGAAAGAGAAATGAGAAGGATGCAGGAAAAGTATGAAATGAGGGTCAACAGCCTGACTGAGGAAAACAACACCTTAAAAAACAGACTAGCTCAAATGGCAAAGGAGGCCCAAAAGGGCAATGAGGAGAAGAATGCCTTAAAAAGTCGAATTTGTCAGATGAAAAAGAATCTCAAAAGTTCACTGAGGAGATTCATTCCTTCAGAGTTAGACTGGAGCAAATGGAAGCTAATGACTTTATGAGAAATCAAGATGCTGTTAAGCAGATCCAAACAAACGAAAGACTAGAAGGCAATGTGAAATATCTCATGGGAAAAACCACTGACCTGGAAAATAGATCCAGGAGAGACAATTTTAAAATTATTGGTCTACCTGAAAGCCATGATCAAAGAAAGAACCTAGAAATCACCCTTCAAGAAATTCTCAAGGAAAACTGCCTTGATGTTTTAGATCCAGAGGGCAAAATAGAGGTTGAAAGAATCCACTGATCACCTCCTGAAAAAGATCCCAAAAAGAAAACTCCCAGGAACATTATAGCCAGGTTCCAGAATCCCCAGATCAAGGAGAAAATACTACAAGCAGCCAGGAAGAAACAATTTCAATATTGTGGAAACACAATCAGAATAGCCTAGGACCTGGCAGCTTCTACACTGAGGGATCGAAGGGCATGGAATATGACATTCCAGAGGGCAAAAGAACTGGGAATGAACCCAAGGGTCACCTACCCAGCAAAACTGAGTATTTTGTTTCAGGGGAAAATATGGTCATTCAGTGGAATAGAGGACTTTCAAGCATTCTTGAGGGAAAAAACCAGAATTGAATAGAAAATTTGACATCCAGACACAAGAAGGAAGAGATGCCTGAGAAGGCAATCAGGGAAAAGAAATCAAAAGGAACTTATCAAAGTTGAACTATTTACATTCCTATATGGAAAAGCAATAACTGTGACTGATGATATCTTTCTCACTATGAAAATAATGGAAGAAGGGGGTGTGGTCATATGAATACATATGTGAATATGTATGTATATGGTTACAGTTATATATGGATAGAGGGCATAGGTTGAATTTGTTGGGAAGGGAGAATACTCAAGGGATGAAATTATGAGGTGAGAGAGGAAAGTGGCAAGAGGAGATGGGAAGAGACAGGGTAGGGTAAACTATCCCATGTAGAAGAAGCAAGGGGAAGTGGTTGCAAAGGACGGGGAGAATAAGGAAGGCTAAAAAGACAAAACCACATTCCCATTGAATTTGGTTCAGGGAGAAAATGACATACATACTAAATGGGATATCTCAACCTGCAGCAGGATGGGGGAAGGGGGATGAGAGGAGGGATGATGGATGGGAGGGCATCCTTGGGGTGAGGGGAGGTTGGATGTACCCACTATAGAAGAGGGACAGGATCATGTAGGGAATGGACCAGGTGGGGAGTGGGATGAGTGGGAGGGAATTATAAGCAGCCTTGTACAATATATCTACCATGATAATGTTTTACATAGCTAGACATGTACAACATATACAGAATTACTTATCTCCCAAGAAGGAATGGGTGACAAGGGAGGAAGGAAATGGATCTGAAATTCGAGGGCGTAACATTAAATGTTTCAAATATATATATAAATACTATTATTAATACTCTTTTGCCTATAATTGGGAGATAAGATGTGCAGGCATTGGGACACAAAGATTCATCTTCCTCTAATGGAAAAGTCGATGGGGGTAAGGGAGAAGGTATGGGAGAGAGCAGATTGGAGGAAGCGATATCCTGTGGGACTGCTATTCTGGGAGGTTGGGTAGGGGAATAATGGGGGGAAAATGATTGTAACTCAAAATCTGGCGGAAATGAATGATGTAAAACAGAAGTTAATAAAGCATTTGTTTAAAAAAAAAGAAAAAAATAATCACATGAAATAAATAAAAATATTTTTAAATGCAAAAAAAAAAGCCCCGAATGGTGGCTAGGTGGCACAGTGAATAGAGCACAGGTCCTGGAGTTAGGAGGACCTGAGTTCAAATGTGACCTCAGACACTTAACACTTACTAGCCATGTGACTTTGGGCAAGTCATTTAACCCCAATTGCCCTGCCTTCCCCACTCCAAAAAGCAAAAATAAATAAACAAACAAATAAGCAAACAAACAAATAAATAAATAAAGCCCTGAATAGGGTCACAAAGAGTCACAAAGATAAGACTGAAACAACTGAACATACATACCCATATACAACTAACCCTACCTCCTAAAGTAGTTTGCACATAGTAAACACAAACATTTGCTAAATTGAATTGAAAATGTATTACAACTGTAAGGATTGCTAATGGATCCAGGACTAATTAGCCATAATCTGTGCTGTAGGTAATAGCTTTGGGTTTGAGGAGACTAGAAAACACATCCCTTTAGGTCATGCAAGTTTCACAGAAACCAGTACACCTGGAGGAAAAATTATTTAACATTACTGGAAAATGACTGTCTTAGGAAATAAAATATTATCTTTAGTAACCAATTATCTTACTTATAATATGTTTTATATATATATATACATATATATACATACCTAAATAATATATTATATGTATGAATATATACATATGCACATACAAATACACATATATCCTTCAGTAGAAAAAAATGAATAATAAAACAACTTTTGGAAGGGTTTGAGGACTAATCTGCTATGCATATTTAGAAGATTCAATAGGACCATTGTTAGAAGATTAATTATCCCTGTTTATATGTTTTGGTTATATTTTGGAATGAAAGACAACAACCAAAAAATTATCCCTATATTACTGACATTGAAAGACTACAAGCCGGAGATATATAACCACAGAATTTTAGCCTCCACTCTGAAACTAACTAGCTGTGAGACCTCAGGGAAGGCATTACTTTTTTTTTTTCTTTTGCTCACTCTAGGTCTCAATTTCCAAGCTGTTAAAATGAGGATATAAGATTAGATAATGTCTGAGTTTTCTTCCAATTCCAAAATTCTAACTATAGAATTCTTTAGGAAATAATGATGAAAAAGAGAATCATGATTAATAGAATTAAAACAATACAACATTTATCTATCATCTCTGTGTTTTTAATTACCACATATTAGGTGAAACTGACATAATTGCTTATTTTATATCTCTCAATTTAATGCCTATGCATAAACTGTCCCTTGTGTTTGGAATGTATACATTCTTCAGTTCTGTCTATTGTAGGGATTGGACACCTGTGACCTTGAGTCCACAAGTAGCCCCAGGTTCCCCATCCCTGATCTCATAGTGGAATTTCTAGTTTCCTTCAATGATTAGCTCAAGTGCTACTTTCTTCTCATGTCTTATCTTGAACCTTACAATTGTTGGTTCTCCATCTCACCCAAATATTTCTCTCCATTCAACTTGTTTTATCCCCCAGAGAAAGTAACAATTTTGATGTCCTGGACAGTTAAAAAAAATGCCCTTGCCACCTAGATCAAGGTCTAGCACAGAATAGCTATTTAGTAAATTCTTATTGAATAAACTCATAAGTGAATACAGAGCAAGAGTTAGAGCCAGTATTTAGGTGCTGTGTAAAGATCAATAAATAGACAGGGTATGAGCTGGCTTTCACATGACTCTCTTTTTCTTTCTGTATACCTATTCTGAACAAAATCCCTATACTAGCAACTATAGGACAGTGGGAAAAATAGCACTGAATGTGGAGCCATAGAACTTGAGTTTGAATCCTGGTTCTTACAAGTAATATCTCCCCTAGTGCATACACTCTCTCCATGATCCATTGGTCCAATTACAGAGACTGAAAAAGAACCATCTAATAATAGTAGTACAAAGGGGATAACTGCTTTAGCCAACCCCACTCTCATCCACTTCCCAAATACTCTGTTTACAGTGAATCATAGAATTGCAGAGTTGAAAGGACTACTAGAAGCCAACAAGTTCTAGGTGTAATGACAGCATGTATGTATGTATGTATGTATGTATATATGTATGTGTATGCGTATTTATATATATGCGTGTTATCATGTATGTATGTATGTGTATGCATATATATGCATGTTATCCATGTATGTATAAATTCCCCCATATATAATCATTAGTTATCTATCTCAATAACAGTTTTAAAGTTAAAAAGGGGATGGAGAGCCAAGCTACCAGACAGTTTGATTCCAATGAGATATTCTTTTATCCCTTATATTCTACATTTGACCAAAATGTACTTTAACAATAAATATAAATCAAAGTTTTACATCTTGAACAATTTCATAGCAATTAGGACTGGACAGCAAGTTTTGTAGAGAATTAGACATTTTATGCACTAACAAATGGAGGACCAATTTTCACATTTACTTAAGCATAAACTGTGCTTTTGAACTGTCAAATTACCAGACACAAAGAAATGAAGGGGTGAATAAAAGTACATTAATAATTGCATTTATTATTGGGAGAAGGAGAAAGGGAGAGATAGATTAGGGTAAATTATCTCAAAAAAAAAAAAAGAGGCAAGAGAAAACTGTTACAATGGAGAGGAAGAGCAGGAACTTAAAAGGGAACGGGGACAACCTTACTCTCATTGAATTTGGCTTAAGGAGGGAATAACATACACACCAAATTGGTTATCTTATCCTACAGGAAAATAGGGAGGAAGGGGGGCAAGAGCAGGGATGATAGAAGGGAGGAAAGATTGGGGAAGAGGATAGTCAGAAGCACACATTTTTGAAAAGGGACAGGGTCAAAGGAGAAGATAGAATAAGTGTAGGGCATGATAGGGTGGAGGGAAATATAGTTAATCTTCCACAAAATACCTAATATGGAAATGTTTTGCATATATACATATGCACATATATTCTATATATACACATATATGCACACATATTCTATACTGAATTGCTTATCTCTCCTGCGGGTGAGGAGGGAAGAAGGAAAAAAATCTGGAACTCAAAGTTTTAAAAACAAATGTGTATAAAAAAAATTGCGTGTGTGTGTGTGTGTGTGTGTGTGTGTGTGTGTGTGTGTGTGTATGTGTGTGTGTGTGTGTGTGTGTGTTTTACATGCAACTGGGAAATAAGATATACAGGGAGTGGGGTATAGAAATCCATCTTGCCTTACTAGAAAGTTGGGGGGGGAGTGAGGGAGGATAGAAGAGAGAACAGATTGGGGAATGTGGTATTCAGTAATCTAACTATTTTGGGGAGGGGTTAGGGGAAAGAAGAGGAGAAATATTTGTACATCAAAATCTTATTTAAATGAATGTTGAGAACTAAAAATAAATAAATTGGAAAAAATAATTGCATTTATTGCTGTCAATTTGCAGAAATATTTTTTGAAATTTTATTCTTCAAAAAATACACATTCTAAAAGAACAATAACACCTATGATCAGAACTTATTTTAGAATTTGGTTCAATCTATTTCAAAAGCCATCCAAATCGTTTAATTAAAATTTGAATATAATAGAATTTTAGAGAAAATATGATTTTCCCCAAAGTCATAATTTTAATAGCTGAATTTTTTTCTTAATGTTTATCTACATATTTGCAGTAAAATTTTTCATAAAGAAATTCTTCAATAAACTCTTTGTAACTATAATGATTGCAATTCTTTTTTTTTCCCTTGAGGCATTTGGTTTTAAGTGACTTTCCAAGGTACACAAAGCTAGTATCTGAGGCCATATTTGAATTCAGGATCTTCTGACTATCCACTGTGATTGCAAATCTTAATATAGTTTTGTGTATACATTTAAAAAAAAAACTCAGAACAATGATTTCATTGGCAAAGGTAAATGCAGCAAGAAAGCACATACCCATGCAATTTAGCAACTGCAGTGCAAGAACACAATGTTTAGAATGTCTAAAAACGTACTGTCCATTTATAAATTATATAAAAAAAATTAAAAAGTAAGATTCTGATTCTTTCTTTATATTTTTTTTGAAATACATAAAATATAAAGGTTATAAAAGGATACCTAGTTTTTTTTTCTGTTTTTATCTCTTTTCCTAACAATAAATCTTTTCAAGATGAATTAATAACCATATAATGCTTTATTCATTAGGGAATTGATTATTTTCTTTTAAAATTGAATTAGTTCATTATGTCTAAGAAATATGACCTTTGTCATTGAAACCTACTCCAAATATATTCTACCACAGTCAAATGTTGCCCTTTTAATCTTAGCTGGTTCATATATTTGTGGAAAAAAGTGTTTAAAATTTACCTAATCAAGCTGTCCAATTTTGTCTTTTGTTATCTTCTGCATTCTTTATTTGGTCAGGACTTTTCACTCTATTCATAGAACTGAAAATTAAAATTCTTCTCTTTTTTCTAATCTGTTTATTATTTGACTATATATATGTATATAGATTGTATATCCATTTGAAATTATTTTGGTATTTTAGATTGTCTAAATCTAATTTCAGCTATAATGTTTTACACTTTTCCAAGATTATTTTTAACCATATACCAAGTTCTTTGACAAAAAAAATGTTATTAGCCTCCCAGGAGAGAACTAATGAACTCTGAGTTCAAATAGAATTAAAATTTTTCCTCTTCTCTTTTTTTCCAGTTTTCTTTTCTTCAGTATTTTTGTGCCTTATTTACCAAGCTGCTGATTTTTGTTTGTTTGTTTATGATTTCCTTGCATCATTCTGTAATGGTAATGTAATTTGAATTTGAATACCCCTTTTCTTATTGGCAAGTAAGCACATACTTAGCACATTGTTTCAAGTTAAGCAAAGGTAGAGGGTACTTAGCACTTAGTAATTGACCAAGCTTCTGTTGGGGAAAGAGAAGGTATGAACTCCTGTCTCCTGTTACTCATGTAACAAAAAGGGGTTGGCTGAAACAGGAAGCTAATGCTTTCTGTATATAAGGAAAAGCCCCAAGAAGGGACAGTCAGAATTTCTTGGGACCAGCATTTGGAGGCAGAGCAGCTACAGAAGAGGAATGAGAATTGAGAACTGAGTCAGAATTTCCTGAGAACTTGTGGTAGTGGAGCTTCTTCTGAAGAGGAGCTCAGGAGGCTGAAGAGGAGCCCAGGAGGTTAAAGAGGAGCCCAGGAAGCTAAAGAGGAGCCCAGGAGGCTGAAGACCAGCCCAGAAGCTGAGGAGCTCAGGAGTCCAGGAGTCCAAGAGCCCAGGAGTCCTCCCTCCTCCAGGCTGGATAAGGTGATTCTGATTTTTTGAACAAGCTGCAGAAGACTGAGAATGCATGCCCAGGATGCAAAGACTTTGTTTGTGGCTTTGTTGAGACTTGAATTCCCAGGAAGAGTAATTGTGAAGTATTTGAGATGGACTGGACCCTGTAAATTTCAGTGTGGAACAGGACTTACAAGGAGAGCTGGACAAGGAACTGGGAGCTATCTGACTTTGAATTGAGGTGACTGTTTGGTGGATTCAGGTAGGAGTTGCCTGCCTAGAGTAAAGATGAAAAGACCTTTCTGTAGGTTCTGAGTAGTGATGAAACTTTAGTTTATTAGTGACCAAGGGGTGGAGGGTCTTTGCATTTTCTAATGATTGCACTTAGTAATTGATTGCTGACTGATTGAGTTAACTTAGTGTGCCCCATGAGTGGAAGACTTTGACTATTGTACTTTGAGATGATTTTTCTTTGTTCAAAATTTTGTGACCACCATGAAGGAAACTATGTGGCCAGTTATTGATAAGCTGTTGCCAATACTATATTGTAATTTTCTGTGATAAGTTGTAATATTGTGAATGCTGTACCTTGATTTCCTGTACATGTTTTGCTTTGATTTGTTATGGAATAAACAGAATGTTCACTATACTGTGTAATCAGAACCTTAAAAGGTGTCCACAATAGCATTCTTCTGGAACACTTCTCATGCATGGCGTTGTACATTCTCATTTCTTTTCTGAATTTTTCCTCTAGCTCTCTTGTTTGATTTTTAAAATTGTTTTTGAGATATTCTAGGCCAGAAACCAATTTATGTATTTCTTGTAAGTTTTGCATGTAGCTGGTTTGATTTCATTATCTTCTTCTAAGTTTGTTTTTATCTTTCCTGCCACCATAGTAACATTTTATAATCAGGATCTATTTTTAAAATTTTGCCTTTATATTAAAGTTGGAGTCCCCTCCCTGGGTGGAGGAGGCATTCTCTAAAGCCTTAAAATTTTCAGGTTGCTGGTAAGTCAGTGGAATATTTTGGGTACATAACACATAATATAGTAAATGGCCATATTAATCTAGAGTTTGATGAACCTGACAATCAAACTTTTGGAGTAAAAACTCACAATTGGAAAAAAAAAATCACTGGGAACACAAAGCGCTATGGCAGAAACTAGCCATAGACCAACATCCACATGATATACAAAGCTAACTTCAAATTGGATATATAATTTAGACATAAAAAGTGATGTAATATGTAAATTAGGGGAGCATGGGAAAATATACCTGTCAAGTCTATGTATAAGAGTATGAGCAGCATATGCATGTATAAGACCAAACATGATATAGAAAGTAGCACAGGAAGTAAAATTTATAACTTTGATTACATAAAAGTAAAAAGACTTTGCATAAGCAAAACCCATATGGTCAAATGTAAAAGTAAATGAAGAGGGGCAGCTAGGTGGCGCAGTGAGTAGAGCGTTGGCCCTGGAGTCAGAAGGACCTGAGTTCGGATGCGGCCTCAGACACTTAATGCACATACAAATAAAAAACCTAGCTGTGTGACCTTGGGCAAGTTACTTAACCCCAATTCCCCTCCAAAAGTTAAAAAAAAAAAAAAGTAAATGAAGATACTGGGAAATAATTACAGCAAGTATCTTTGCTAAAGGCATCATTTCTTAAATATATTGGAAAATTGAAATATATAAAAATGTGTCACTCCATAGTTTCAAAATGGTCAAATAATATAAACAGGTAGTTTTCAGGAAAAGAAATCAAAACTATCAATAGTCACATTAAAAATGTTGTAAATCACTAATCATTAGATAAATACAAATTAAAACAATTCTGCAGTTCCACCCCACACCTATCAGATTGGTTTATATGACAGAAAATGAAAATGACAAATATTGTAAGGATGTAGGAAAATTGAAATGGAAAGGCACTGTTGGAGTTGTGAACATTTTCAACCATTCTGAATAACAATTTTTTTTTTTTTGGAGGGCAATTGGGGTTAAGTAATGTGCCTAAGGTCACAGGACTAGGTTTTTGTTTGTGTGTGCATTAAGTGCCTGAGGCCAGATCAGAACTCAGGTCCTTCTGATTCCAGGGCCGAAGCTCTACTTACTGCGCCACCTAGCTGCCCCTCTGTATAACAATTTGGAACAACACCTAAAGGTCTAGAAAACCATATATACTTTGACAACAATGCCGATATTAGGCCTGTAACCCAAAGAGATAAAAACAAACAAATAACAGCAAAAAAAGAATAGGACCTATTGTTACAATTATATTTACATAAGCTTTTTGCTGGTGGCAAAGAATTGGAGATTACACAAATACACATCAATTTGGGAACATATTGTGGTATATGAGTGTAATGTAGTACTAATTTGCAGTAAGAAATGGTGAGCAGGATAGTTTCAGAAAAATCAGGGAAGACTTATATGAACTCATGAAAAGTGAAATCAACAGAACCAAGAGAATATTTTGTAGAAGTAATAGCAATATTTTTAAGGATGATGCTACTTTGATTTTTAAGGATGATGCTACTCTGATAATAATTTTTTTTTTATGCTACTCTGATAATAATAGTGATCCAAGTCATTCCCCAAGGAACCATGATGGAAAATGTTATTACCTTCAGAAAAAGTACTGATAAACTCCAAATGTAGGATCAAGCATATGAAGCTTAAGTTTTCTTTTTTCTCTTTGTTTCCCTTTAAAACATGACTAATATGCAACTATGTTTCACATTATTTTATATGTATAATCAATAAAAGTTACTTGCCTACTCATGGAGAAAACAGGGCAAGAAAGATGGAGAAAATTATGAACTGAAAACCAGAAAAAAATTAATTAAAAAAATTCTCACAGTCTACCACCCCCTCCAATTCATGGAAAAGGTAACTCTGAACAAACTTTGGAGCTACAGAACCCACAAAATGACACAGAGTAGCTAATCTCCCACTGAGGACAGCCTGGCAGGCTGGCAGGAAGCGGTCAGCACAGCGCTCTGAAAGTCCAATGCAGCCACAAGTGAGCTGCGGGTTTTAGCCTCAGGGTGGCCACAGCCATCTGCTGATTTTAGGGACTTCAGATCACTAGCAGCTGTGGCAGTGTGCAGAATTATCAACCCAAAGATGCTAAGGACACAGTGAGAGATCAATGCAGTGTGTACTTTGGGACCTGGGAATTCAGGACTGTGGTCAGCCTTTGCCCCCTGGGGTGAGAAGCAGCAGATGTGCAGCAGTCCTGCAGCCACTGCCATGAGGATGCTTCAGAGCTCCAGGCCTACAGATTATAGGGGGACCAAGCAACCAGTCTGAGGGGTAATCACTCTTGCTTTAACCTCCTTGGATGTGGATTGTGGTCTAGGGTGGAAGTCCTGGAGCATGGGACAAGTTTGCCAGAGTGTAGGGAGGATTCAGAGAAGGCACCCAACTAATAGCTCAAGCAGGGGAGAAAACCCCAGCAATGGGACAACCCCCCCCGCCTTGCTGGTAGCAGAGTTTTTACTGTGGCAAAAAGTTCAAAAGTCAAGTATTTGAGTGGCAATATGAGCAAATGAAGGAAGCAAGGCAAGAGTAGTAATCCAAATTTCGACTCCTTTTTTGGGGTAAAATGGATCGAGGCATGGAAAAGGAGGAAGACAGCCAAGTCAGAACTCCTGTACCAGAAGCTTCCAAGAAAAGAATAAGCTCTTTATAGTCCATAGAGGAGCTTAAGAAGGATTTTGAAAACCAAATAAGATAAGTGGAGGAAAAATTGGGAAGAGAAATGAGAATGATGCAAGAAAATTATAAAATGAGAACAACCTGACTGAAGGAAATAACATCTTAAAATATAGACTAACTCAAATGGCAAAAGAAGCTCAAAAAGCCAATGAGGAGAAGAATGCCTTAAAAAGCAAAATTTGCCAGATGGAAAAAGAATCTCAAAAACTCACTGAGGAGAATCATTAGTTTCAGAATTAGATTGGACCAAATGGGAGCTAGTGGCTTTATGAGAAATCAAGATACTATTAAACAGATACAAACAAATGAAAGAATAGAAGGCAATGTGAAATATCTCATGGGAAAAACCACTGACTTGGAAAATAGATCCAGAAGATATAACTTAAAAAATAATTGGACAAGCTGAAAGCCATGACCAAAAAAAAAAAAGAACCTATAAATCATCATCCAAGAAATTCTCAAGGAAAAGAAACAGAGGGCAAAATAAAGACTGAAAGAATCCACCGATCACCACCTGAAAAAGATCCCAAATAGAAAACTCCTAGGAATATTATAGCAAGGTTCTGGAATTCCCACATAAAGGAGGAAATATTACAAGGAGCCAGGAAGAAACAATTTGCATACTACAAAAACACAATCAGGATAACACAGGATCTGGAAGCTTCTGAGCAACTGAAGGGCTTGGAATATGTATTTCTGCAGGTCAAAGGAGCTGGGATTAAAACCAAGAATCACATCCCCAGAAAAAGTGAGTATCATATTTCAGGGGAAAATATGGTCATTCAAGGGAACAGAGGACCTTCAATCATACTTGATGAAATACCAGAGTTGAATAGAAAATTTGACATTCAGATACAAGAAGGAAGAGAAGCATGAAAAGGTAAACTGGGAAAAGAAATAATAGGGAACTTATTAAAGTTGAACTACTTACATTCCTACATGGGAAAATGAAAATTATAATTGATGACACTTTTCTCAGTATAAGAATAGTTGAAGGGAATAGAAATGTGTATGTATGTATGTATGTATGTATGTATATATATATATATATATATGTATACACACACACACATATATATATATATCTATATATATGTATAGGAGGGTATATGAGTGTATGAATACATATGTGAATATGTGCATATATGTGTACAGTGTGTACAGGTATATATAGACAGAGGGTACAAGACCAGTTGAATAGGATGGGATGATACTTGAAAGGTGGAACTAAGAGGTGATAGAGGAATATAATGAGAGGAGTTGGGAAGAGATAGAATGGGGCAAATTATCTCATATAGAAGAGGCAAGGAAAGACTGTTACAATGAAAGGGAAAAACAGGAAGGTGAAAGGGAATGAGTCAATCTTATTCTCAATGAATTTGGCTTAGGGAGGGAATGATATAAACACAAAATAGAGTATCTCACCCTACAGGAGAGTAGGGAAGAAGGGAATGAGAGGGAGGATGTTTGAAGGGAGGGCAGGCTGGGGTGGGGGGAGGGAAGTTGGATGCACCCACTTTTGCAAAGGGACATGATCAATGTAGAGAATAGAACAAGTGAAAGGTGGGATGGGATGGAGGGAAATAAAGTCATTCTTTCACAGTATATCCATTATGGAAATATTTTGCATAGCTACACATGTCCAACCTATATTGAATTGCTTCTCTTCCCAGTAAGGGTGGTTGATGAGGGAGGTAGGGGAAGAATCTGGAATTCAATGATTTAAAATCAAATGTTTAAATATATTATTATTATTATTATTATTATTATTATTATTATTTGGCATGTAACTGGGAAAAAAATATAAAGGCACTGGGGCATAGAGATCCACCATGCTCTACTGTAAGTCAGAGGGGCAATGAGGGAAGATATGGGAGAGAACAGACTGGCGTAAGGGATATTCAGTGGGATCACTGTTTCGAGGTGCTGGGTAGGGGAAAAATAGGGAGAGAATTTGTAACTCAAAACCTTGTGGAAATAAATGATGTAAACTAAAAAATAATAAACAAACAAACAGAAACAATAAAAGATTTTTCCAAGGAAAACTAAAAAAATAAAAATAAAAAAATTCTCACAAATTATTGAGAAATATTAATTGAGTAAATAAACAAAGATTATAAAAAAATTTAAAATATGGAATTTAACCTAAAGACATAACGTTATGTGTACAGTAAGTGAGCTATGTTATATTTTTTTCTTTAATTACAAATTTCTTCATTGAAAAGAAAAATATAAGCCTGCAAAAAATCCTTTATTTTCCTCCTGGTTTCATTTCTCTTGCCTATATCATGTTCCCAGAAATCTCATCATCCTTCAGGATTACTAAAACTTTCATAAGCACTTGCTGATCTTAGGTTTCCTTTCTCAGATTGGAGAGAGTGGTGAGTGAGGAACACACTCTCACATCCTCCATTTAAGAAGAATGACTAGGTCAGCTCTCTCTTCATTTCCCATCCTGGTATTCTCCTCTGGAAATCTTGAGGATTGGCTGGTACCTCCCCTCTATGTCCTTTCCTCCCTGCTTTTTCAGCTTCTTTTTATGTGTTATCTTCCCTTATTCAGTTGTAAAGTCCTTGAGGGCAGGACCTGTCTTTTACTTGTCTCTGTTACTTTACTTCAGTGCCTGGCACATAGTATGCACTTAAATAATGTTTACTGATTGACTAAGTATTCAAAACGATTTATAGCAGCTCTTTTTGTGGTGAAAAATAATTCAAAACTAAGGGGTATCTATCAGTTAGAGAAAGACTGATAAAATTGCGTGTGAAAATAATAAAATATTATTATCTAATAAATGAAGAAAAAAGTTTAATTCGTTCTTTTTATTACATGAGATGGTAAGAGAGTAAAATACATTCCAATTGAAAAATATGTATAAATAAATATTCATTATATACTTACTATATACCATGTATTGTAGTAAGTTTAGTAATATTTTTTAAAAAAGGACAAAAACCTGGTGTACTCTATTTCTAAATAGGAATGTTCCATACCAATATTGTAAACCATATTATAGAAATTAAAATTACAATCTCAAACATCATTTTATTTACCAAATATTCATTCTAAATTAGTTATTTTCATTCTACATCTCTTTCTTTAAAGTAGTCCTAGTGAGAGTGTCTTCAGGTTCTTGTCTAAGCCTTTGTAATTCTTCACAATATATGTTTAAGTTTATTCTTGCATTGTCATTATTTCTCATATAAATGATCAAAAATAACTAGTTGGCATTGCGTATATCTGGATCTGCTTACTTTGCTTTTCATTATTTCATACAATTTCTTTTCTCGATGCTGTTTCCAACATTTAAGACTTAAAAACTCTGAACCTAGGTCTTCTGATTGCATGGTTACAAACTCAAGAGCCATTGCAAATTCAAGCTCATTTTAAATATATATTTTTTCTGGTATCTGGCCACTGATAGAGTTATCCAAATGTATCTTGCTCTTAGTAGATCATATGTTCAACAAGGGGTAGTAAAGAGCACTGGACAAAGAAAGCTTGGTACTATTCCACATGATCTCTGTCTAAACTTGAGATTTTTGGTCTATTACATGGATCTCTTCCTGCTGTCCTTGTATTTACACATCTTCCTTCTTTCTCACTCTTTACCAGTATATGAAATCCCAAAAGGTATAGGTAATGAAGGAGAGGAGGACAAAAAGGGGGAGGGAAGGAGAAGACATATGGTATGTTACCCTTAAATGGAAATAGGTATTACATTTTAGGATAAAATGGCAAGTGATTTGAGGGCAGAGAAATACCCCATTTAAGGACGACTATTGAGAAGTTGGAGAATATTTAAAAGTATAACTAGTAAAAATATCTTTAAGATAAAAGAATAATAAATTTGGAGGTGGAGAAGACCTTAGAAGTCATTCAGTCCAATCTCCTCACTTTATAGATAAGGAAAATGAGATTCCAAAGGATTGTAACTTGCCCAAAGTCATACATATAATCTGAATATTCAAACTTATCTTCCTGAATCCAAGTGTGCTACTCTGTCTGCCACACCCCACTGCCTTTCATGCCCTAAGAGGAACAGAGAAAGGAACAAGGCCTGTTTAACCAGAAGAAGGAAAGTTTCTGATTGGGAAAACAAGTTAGTTCTCTTCAAGTATTTAAAAGAATGGCTGGCATAGGGAGAAAGGTTTAACCTTGCCTTAGCTGGTCCCACAGAGCAGAAATAGATGCTATCATTGAACCTTGTGAGGAGGATGATTTAGTTAAGAGTAAAAGAATTTTTTTCTATCAGTGAGAGCTTTCAGAAATACCATGGCATTCCTTGGGTCCACTCTGAATAGAAATTTTTTTTTTAAAAAGCTAGATGAGTAATTTTCATGAATGGAGCAAAGAGGACTCTTGTTCAGATACATGTTAGAACATTTGGTTTTAAGTCCCCCTTAACTCTGAAATTCTGTGAAATAATAAAGCCCTGAGTTTGAATGTGTGTGTGTTTAGGATTTCATATTTTTCTTACTCATAACAACCCAGTAAGAGAGTTCACTGCAAGTAAGAGTAAGAGAGTGCAGTAAGAGAGCTCACAGGCAAGAGAACTCCCTTCTCCCTGTTATGTTAGCAGCAGGGGTAAAAAGGTTTGGTAGGTAAGTGGGTTGAAGATTTTAACTAAAATGAGGATATTGTAGGTTAATTGTATGTTTCATGCTATCTCTGATCATCATTATGATGAGAAACTGAGTCAACTGCTCCAAAATTAGACATTGAAAAATAGAAAAAAAAATTAGACATTGAAAAATAGGAAAAAAATTTTAAAAAAATTAAAAAAAGAAAAAAAAAGAAAGAAAAATAGAAAGGGGGTTGGGGGTGAGCCAAGATGATGGAGTAGAAACAGCACTTCCAAGGTGCTCTGCCCCACACCACATCCAAACTATGTAAAAGGGGACTCTGAACAACTTCTGGAACCCCAGCACCCACAGAACAACATAGAGAAGCTAACCCCTCGCTGAGGACAGCCCAGCAGCCCTGCAGGGAGAGCCAGCACTGTGCACTGGGAGCTGACCACTTAGCACGAGAAGAGCCTAGACCAGGTCCAGGTGAGCCACGGTTTTAGCCCCAGGGAAGCCAGACCAGCAGCCGGCTGGAGGGACCCCAAATTACCAGCAGCTGGGGTGATTCCAGAATTATCAACACAGACATTCTAAGGACAAAGTAAGAGGTTAGTGACCTATGGACTTTGGGACCATTATTTGGGGAACATGTTGGGTTCCTTCCCTGGGATTTAGAAGCCGCCATGGAGACAAAGCACACTCGCCATTTTGTAGCTCCAGTGGCAGCTTCAGCTCCTAGCCTGCGAAATGTAGGGAGATCCAGCAATCAGTCTTGGGGGTTAATCGCTTTTGCTTTAACCTGCTTGGATCTGGATTGTGATCTCGGGGGAGGTCTGGGGTGGGTATCCAATTTTCCAGAAACGGAAGTTGTGAAGACCCTAACTTTTGGGACAGAAGCTCCCCTGTCTGGTGGCAGAGTCCTACTGTGGAAACAAGCCCAAAAGTCAAGTAATTAAGTGGCAACATGCCTAGGCAAAAGAAAAAAAATAAACAGAAAAATGCAACAGTAGACTCATATTTTGGGGGCAAAGAGGATCGAAGCATGGAACAGGAGGACTGTGAGGTCAGAAATACTGATCCAAAAGCCCAAAAGGAAAATATTAGCGGGTTCCAGACCATAGAGGACCTTAAGAAGCAGATAAGAGAAATGGAGGAAAAATTGAGAAGAGAAATAAGAAGGATGCAGGAAAAGTATGAAATGAGGGTCAACAGCCTGACTGAGGAAAATAACACCCTAAAAATAGACTAACTCAAATGGCAAAAGAGGCCCAAAAGGACAAGAATGCCTTAAAAAGCCAAATTTGACAGATGGAAAAAGAAACTCAAAAGCTCACTTAGGAGATTCATTCCTTCAGAGTTAGCCTGGAGCAAATAGAAGCTAATGACTTAATGAGAAATCAAGATGCTGTTAAACAGATCCAAACAAATGAAAGAATAGAAGGCAATGTGAAATATCTCATGGGAAAAACCACTGACATGGAAAATAGATCCAGGAGAGATAATTTAAAAATTATTGGACTACCTGAAAGCCATGATCAAAGAAAGAACCTAGAAATCACCCTTCAAGAAATTCTCAAGGAAAAATGCCCTGATGTTTTAGATGCAGAGGGCAAAATAGTGGTTGAAAGAATCCACAGATCACTTCCTGAAAAAGATCCCAAAAAGAAACCTCCTAGGCATATTATAGCCAGGTTCCAGAATTCTCAGATCAAGAAGAAAATACTACAAACAGCCAGGAAAGAACAATTTCAATATTGTGGAAACACAATCAGAATAGCCCAGGACCTGGCAGCTTCTACACTGAGGGATAGAAGGGCATGGAATATGATATTCCAGGGGGCAGAAGAGCTGGGATTGAAGCCAAGGGGCACTTACCAAGCAAAATTGAATATTTTGTTTCAAGGGAAAATATGGTCATTCAGTGGAATAGAGGACTTTCAAGTGTTCTTGATGTAAAAAAAAAAAAGAGTTAAATAGAAAATTTGACATCCAGACACAAGAAGCAAGGGATGCCTGAGAAGGTCATCAGGAAAAGAAATCAAAAGGAACTTATCAATGGTGAATTATTTACATTTCTACATGAAAAAACCATAACTGTGACTGATGAACCCTTTCTCTTTATGAAAATAATGGAAGAAGGGTATATGGGCATATGAATACATATGTGAATGTGTGTATATCTGTTTAGAGTGGATACATGGATAGAGGGCACAGGTTGAATTTGGTGGGAAGGGATGATTTTTAAGGGGTGAATTTAAGAGGTGAGAGAGTAGAGTGGCAAGAGGAAATGGGGAGAGACAGGGCAGGGTAAACTATCTCATGTAGAAGAAGTAATGGGAAGAGGCTGCAGGGAAGGGGAAGAACAGGAAGGCAAAAAGGCAAAACCATATTCTCATTTAATCTGACTCAGGGAGAGAATGATATAAATACTAAATGGGATATCTCACCATTCTGGAGAGTAGAGGGAAGGGGGATGAGAAGAGGGATGATGGAGGGGAGGGCATTCTGGGGAAACGGGAGGTTGGAAGTACCCATTATTGAAGAGGGACAGGATCAAAGTAGGGAATGGACCAGATGGGGGGTGGCATGGGTGGGAGGGAATCTTAAGCAGCCTTTTACAATATATTTACTATGGGAATGTTTTGCATAGCTATACATGTACAACACATACTGAATTGCTTTTCTTCTCAGAGGGAATGTGTGACAAGGGAGGAAGGGAATGGATCTGAATTTCGAGGTGTTAAAATTAAATATTTCAAATATATATACTATTATTAATATTATTTTGCTTGTAATTGGGAGATAAGATGTTCAGGCATTGGTGCACAGAGACTCAAAATCTGGCAGAAATGAATGATATAAACCAGAAATTAATAAAGCATTTGTTAAAAAAAAAGAAAAATAGAAAGCATTTGAATGACCTATTCTTGTTTGTAATCTTAGTTCCTCTGTCTTTCAGTATATCATTTCCTAAGCTCTCCATTCTAGATAGAAAATGCTAAATCTTTTGTAATTGTGACTATGACTCTACAGTATTTGATTTGTTTCTTTGTGTTTGCTTGAAATATTTTCTGATTGACCAGGGAACTCTGGAATTTCGTTACAAAATTACTAGAAGTTTTTGTTTTGAGGTCTCTCTCAGGAGGTGATTGGTTGAGTATTTTAATTTCTATTTTACTTTCTGCATCTAATCTATTAGGGTAATTTTCCTTTAGAAATTCTTAAAATATGATGTTTAGGCTCTTTTTTATTATGGTTTTCAATAGTCTAATAAGTTTTAATTATCTCTCCTTGATGTATTGTTCAGATCTCTTGTTGTCAGCTGCACCTCTTCCATATAGTTTTCCATTTCTTTCTAACAGTGTGAAAAGCTCATCGTCCCAGCCATCCACCAGGGCTGATGGCTCACATCCCGATGTCCATAGACATGCATAGTTTCACTCCTTAATTTACCTCCAGAGATAAATACTAGGTCCTAAAAGCAAGAGAATAATATGCCCCTTGACTACATCAAAATTGAAAGTAAACTTGGTGGAGTTAATAATTCATAGCAACTGCTTTAAATTTGAGTCATTGTCAACAATTTCTGTTTAAAAAAAAGACCCAAACTTTCTTGGCCCTTAAAAGTTGAGAAAGAAACCGTGATAGTATATGCTTCTGGCTACCATTTTAATTTAACTTTTAATATATCTTTCTGCTTCTAGGTAGACTGAAAATATATATTTTAAAGACCTGTGCATCTATCTATATTTTTCTTTCAATTCTAACTAGAAAGCCCAAAGCAAAAATGTTCATAAAATTGGGAAATGAAGTTAACTATACTTATTCAACCTAATCAAGAATTTGACTCAATGTCTAAGGACTTGCTATTCTTCATTCTGATCTGGTTCACCCTTGCTGAATGTTCATGTCTGACCTAAGGTAAAATTTTGTAATAGGTGAATTTGCCTTTTTTCTTCTTCCTCTTCCTCCCCCACCCTGTCCTGCCTGAAACTCTGATCTACTTTGTCCCTTTTGCCCTGATCCCAACACTCTCATTGTTTCCAGGAGAATTCCTAATTTAATGCTACATTTAAAACTGCTTTTCACCTTGCTATGGAGCCTTGTGATATAAAGTTATATTTCCTCCCTACCCCCCACCATACACACACCAAAGAGTGAAATTCCCTAAAGATTATTCCCATTAGTGCCCATAAAAAGTCCCATTCTCTTAATGTAATCACTTTTGATTGTGTATTTGGAGGAAGCCAAACAATTTATTCTAAAGTAATTATTATTAAACCTAGGCTTATAAATTAAAAAAGAAAACAAAAACAAAGAAACCTGCTTACTTGATAACCCAAATGAAACTCTTATTTTGGCATTATGGGAAGAAATTATCCAATCTGAATAAGAAATTTAGTTGTAGAAAAAGATTCCTGGAAACTCTGAAATAATTATTTACTGGTAACCATCTACTCTCTATATTAGGTCAGCCCTGTGCTTGCATGTGACATTGTGGTTTACCAAGACAATAAGTTGCATACATTAAACAAGAATAGATGAATTGCATTCCTCAACATCATAAGGAACATCCATATTAATGAGGCAACAAATCCATTAGCATATTTTATGTAACTTTCCAAAATGATTTTTCAAATATATTATAATACATTATCAAAGGCAACTGGGATTGTTTGTATAGTTATAGGAATTTTCCTTAGTAAGGAGAAAGACCACTTCATTCATGTGAGATCAGGGTGAAGGAGGAGAAGGAAGAGGTGAGATGAGGAAGAGGGGAAAAGAGGGACTTCATTGTTAATGGCCTCATTTTTTTTTCCTTTGAACTGTGAGGCATAGTTCCTAGATAAGAGAATGAAGGGAGTGGGAACTATGAGAATTTTGAGGAACAATGAAAAGTTTCTAGAAGAATCACTATGGAAATTGAGATAGTGCTGTGGGCTGTTCAGTTTCCAGCACTTAGCATGATCTGGAGATGTGAATAAGAAATGAACAGGCCATGTGGGTAGTAGCTCAAGGAAAAACCATGAGCTCCATTTATTGATACTCAGGGAAATGTTTTTATAGAGCAAAGAGACAAAGAAAGGGGACACAAAGTTTTCTAATCATTACCTTAGTCTGTTGTATCCTGAAAGTAGCATGGAATAGATAATTTGATAAGGATTTCTTATCTAGGAGACTAAAGTCTTAGAGTAACCCCTTTGATCTAGGCCTCAGGTACCTGCTAATGCAGCCGCAGTCATAAACGGATACAAATGAGAGCAGATTTCAAGGCTGTTGTTGTTGTTGTTGTTGTTTTTGCTTGTGTGTGTTGCAAGTGAAATCTGATTGACCACCTACTGGGAATATTCCAGAGGAAATTATGAGTCAGGTTCAGGTTGAATTATGTGGATTCTGAGATTGCTTCTACTTTTGTGATTGCAAGAGCTGAAAATGAAGCATTACAGAAATAGATATCATTTAAGGACATGATTAATGAGGGAATGGGTTTTGCCAAGCTATGCAGCTACATACTAAGAGCTTTATGTTTTTTCTTTGTTTTTTGTTAATTTCTACTTTAGCTTTATGAGGGCAAGAGTTAGGTACAATTTTTTTTCTTAAATTCTTCATAAATAAAGAAATGTAATATGTGGCACAATTTTATATGAAATGCAGAATATACCCAAGTGAAACAACCTCATCAATTTAGTGTCACTTAATTCAAAATACCCTGAATAGTGCAATAAGTTCAAACGTGGCATAATGAGGGCTGACATTAGAGTCAGGGACCATTGGATCTCACTGTGCTACTTCTTTTTTTTTTAAACAAATGCTTTATTAAATTCTGTTTTACATCATTCACTTCCGACATATTTTGAGTTACAATCATTTTCCCCCCATTATTCCCCTACCCAACCTCCCAGAATAGTAGTCCCACAAGATATCACTTCCTCCAATCTGCTCTCTCCCATACCTTCTCCCATACCCCCATCGACTTTTCCATTAGAGGAAGGTGAATCTTTGTGTCCCAATGCCTGCACATCTTATCTCCCTATTACAAGCGAAAGAGTATTACTAATAGTATTTATATATATTTGAAACATTTAATGTTACGACCTCGAATTTCAGACCCATTTCCTTCCTCCCTTGTCACCCCTTCCTTCTTGGGAGATAAGTCATTCAGTATATGTTGTACATGTCTAGCTATGCAAAACATTATCATGGTAGATATATTGTACAAGGCTGCTTATAATTCCCTCCCACTCATCCCACCCCCCACCTGGTCCATTCCCTACATGATCCTGTCCCTCTTCTATAGTGGGTACTTCCAACCTCCCCTCACCCCAAGGATGCCCTCCCTTCCATCATCCCTCCTCTCATCCCCCTTCCCCCTATCCTGCTGCAGGTTGAGATATCCCATTTAGTATGTATGTCATTTTCTCCCTGAACCAAATTCAATGTGAATGTGGTTTTGCCTTTTTAGCCTTCCTTATTCTCCCCCTTCTTTGCAACCACTTCCCCTACATGAGATAGTTTACCCTACCATGTCTCTCCCCATCTCCTCTTGCCACTTTCCTCTCTCACCTCATAATTTCATCCCTTCAGTATTGTCCCTTTCCAACAAATTCAACCTATGCCCTCTATCCATATATAACTGTAACCATATACACACACATTCACATATGCATTCATATGACCACACCCCCTTCTTCCATTATTTTCATAGTGAGAAAGATATCATCAGTCACAGATATTGCTTTTCCATATAGGAATGTAAATAGTTCAACTTTGATAAGTTCCTTTGGATATCTTTTCCCTGATTACCTTCTCAGGCATCTCTTCCTTCTTGCGTCTGGATGTCAAATTTTCTATTCAACTCTGGTTTTTTCCTCAAGAATGCTTGAAAGTCCTCTATTCCACTGAATGACCATATTTTCCCCTGAAACAAAATACTCAGTTTTGCTGGGTAGGTGACCCTTGGGTTCATTCCCAGTTCTTTTGCCCTCTGGAATATCATATTCCATGCCCTTCGATCCCTCAGTGTAGAAGCTGCCAGGTCCTGGGCTATTCTGATTGTGTTTCCACAATATTGAAATTGTTTCTTCCTGGCTGCTTGTAGTATTTTCTCCTTGATCTAGGGATTCTGGAACCTGGCTATAATATTTCTGGGAGTTTTCTTTTTGGGATCTTTTTCAGGAGGTGATCGGTGGATTCTTTCAACCTCTATTTTGCCCTCTGGATCTAAAACATCAGGGCAGTTTTCCTTGAGAATTTCTTGAAGGGGGATTTCTAGGTTCTTTCCTTGATCATGGCTTTCAGGTAGTCCAATAATTTTTAAATTGTCTCTCCTGGATCTATTCTCCAGGTCAGTGGTTTTTCCCATGAGATATTTCACATTGCCTTCTAATCTTTCGTTTGTTTGGATCTGCTTAACAGCATCTTGATTTCTCATAAAGTCACTAGCTTCCATTTGCTCCAGTCTAACTCTGAAGGAATGAATCTCCTCAGTGAACTTTTGAGATTCTTTTTCCATCTGGCAAATTCGACTTTTTAAGGCATTCTTCTCCTCATTGCCCTTTTGGGCCTCCTTTGCCATTTGAGTTAGTCTATTTTTTAAGGTGTTGTTTTCCTCAGTCAGGCTGTTGACCCTCATTTCATACTTTTCCTGCATCCTTCTCATTTCTCTTTCTAATTTTTCCTCCACTTCTCTTATTTGATTTTTAAAGTCCTTCTTAAGGTCCTCTATGGCCTGCAACCCGTTCATGTTTTCCCCTGGAGCTTTTGGAGCAGGACTTCTGACCTCACAGTCCTTTTCCCGCTCTATGCCCCCAAAATAGGAGTCTAGGGTTGCATGTTTCTGTTTCCTTTGCCTTGGCATGTTGCCACTTAATTGCTTGACTTTTGGGCTTGTTGCCACACTATGGCTTTAAGGCCAGATAGAGGAATTTTCGTCCCGAACGTGTGGGGGGCAACTTCCGTTTCTGGCAAGCTGTAAACCCACCCACAACTTCCACCCTAGATCACAATCCAGATCCAGGGAGGTTAAAGCAAGAGCGATTGCCCCCCAAGACTGATCGCTGGATCTCCCCACGATTTGTAGGCTGGGAGCCAGACCTGGCTCTGAAAACTACAAAATGGAGTGTCTCCTCAGAGGCTTCTAGCCCCCAGGGGAGGGAGCTGACGCATTCCCCAAATACAGGCCCCAAAGTCCATAGGACACTAACCTCTTACTTTGTCCTAGGCATGTCTATGTTGATAATTCTGGAATCGCCACAGCTCCTGGGGTTCTGGGGTTCCTCCAGCTGGCTGCTGGCTCTGCCGCCCTGGAGCTAAAACCTCGGCTCACGCGGACCTGGGCTCGGCTCGGCTGGGCTCCTGCGCTCTGTGCTCTGTGCGCTGCCAGCTCCCAGACCTCTGCGCTGGTCCTTCCTGCAGGGCTGCTGGGCTGTCCTCAGTGGGAGGTTAGCTTCTCTGTGTCGTTCTGTGGGTGCTGGGGCTCCAGAAGTTGTTCACAGTCCTTTTTTACATAGTTTGTGGGGAATCTGGGGGCAGAGAGGCTTGGAAGAGCTGTTTCTACTCCGCCATCTTGGCTCCCTCACTGTGCTACTTCTGGCACATACTACATGAATGACCTTTTACACGAGGCATGTGACTTCTCAATGTACCAAACTATTCTCTAAAATATAAGATTGCAGAACAGATAACAATCAACAATGGCATAGGAGACTTTCTAATTTGAGCTCCCTGTGTCACACCATTAATAAATATATCACATTTATAATATTAGATCACACCATTAATAAATAAACAAAATAAAAACTGTCTTCAGTTTTATTATGTAAGAGTTTCCCAGTAAAGCAGATATTCGCTTTGGAACTTCAACAGACCCATAATCTCCCCAATGTGGGCACTCTTTCCAATTGAGACAATGCAATTTTTTTCAGCCCCTTTCATCTAATGTACATTTCATATCCATATAATTCTTTTGATTCTTTGTAAAAGATCCATTCCATTAACTGGACATTTTCTTCTGGTTCTTATACTATTAAATGATTTCCATTGGATTATTCAGACAATAATCTATGGATTCTTTTTTTTTTTTTGGCATTTTTGGAGGGCAGTTGGGGTTAAGTAACTTGCCCAAGGTCACATGGCTAGGTTTTTGTTTGTGTGTTAAGTGTCTGAGGCCGGATCTGAACTCAGGTCCTTCTGACTCCAGGGCCAGCACTCTACACACTGCGCCACCTAGCCACCCCCAAATATATGGATTCTTGATCAAGCTACAAAAACACATCAACCATCACAATGCTGATGCTAGTCATGTATTACCTTAGTAATTTACATATTCCAGGAAATGATAAGCCAGATTCTGTATGGGGGAACACAGGGTGGGGGGAAGAGAAGACGAAAATACTGAATGAAGTTGTTGTCTTAGAGTTTATAGCTGACCAAGTATATAAAAGATATTATAAACTCTAACAGTATTTGAGCTGGAAAACTAGCTATAGGAATAGAAGAAACAATTTATTACAAAGATCTTATTAAAAAGAAAAACAAACCATTTGCCAAAGGATCTATTTTCAGCAGCAGCAACAACTTATTCAAGAGATATTAGAGTAGTAAGGTCTCTTATTTATTTTATCTTTACTAATTCTGCAATTTTATTCTTTAAATCCCATAGAGGTAATTACAGACTAGTTTAGTATTATTAGATATTTATAATCCCCTAGTAATGTTTTCTAATCTCTAGCTTTTTTATATCCCCAGATAACTTTCTCCAAGTTCAGCAGATTTTATTTTTTAATCACTTCCCCCATAATAAGCCAGCAATTTCAGTACATGGATAATATTGCCTTTAGAGAGAAACCTGGAGACACAAATTACAGAAACATAATACAATCCCTTAAATGGTAGGGTATCAGTCATTCCTTCTGTTAGAGCTTCTTTTCTTCTCCCAGCTTTCACTTACAAATGAGTACTTAACCCTCCAGACTTTGCTCTCTTTTTCTTTGTCATAGGTTTATTTTCTTTAGTCAAGCAATAACACTTATTGAACTCCCACTGTGTGTTGAGCTTTTTGCTAAGTGCTCCAGGGGAATATAAAGTAACCAAGAGACATATTCTCTTTTTTTTCAAGGAGTCTACAATTTAGGCAGCAATATACAATATAAACACATGCAATAGTCAATAGAGAACATGCAGATGAGTGAAAATGGGTCAAAAAGTACAAAACTGCTAAGGGCACATGAAGCAAAGGAAATAATTGGAAGTACTGTCTGAACAATGAATCACAGGATCACATAAGATAAAATGGAGATTTTTACTATGTAAAATTTGTTTTTGTTTTAAGTGATATAACTAAAATTGAAAGGGAGAAAACTGCTAGCAATCTCTGTAGAAAGTTTCTCTGGTAATGATCTCATTTCCAAAGATATAAGACTGATTCAAATTTACAATAAGAATGTTTTCCAAACTGAAAAACAGTTTAGGAAGATTTCTAGGGTAGAAATCTGAGATATCAATAGCCATGTAAACTCTTTCCCAAATCACTAATAATTAGAGATGTAAATCAAAGTAACGCTGAGATCTTTGCTTAGTCCTATCACAATGGCAAAAATAACACAAAAGGAAAATGACATATGCTGTAGTTGTTGTGGAAAAACATGCAATATTAATGGAGTTCTGAATTGGAATAGCTATTTTGGAAAATATTTGAATACTATGTCCCATAAATTGCTAAACTGCATATATCTTTTGACCAGTAATACCACAACCAGGTTATATCCCAAAGTAATTAAAGAAAGAGGAAAAGGGTCATTATATACAAAAATACTTAGAACAACTCATTTTTGTAGTAGCAAAATCTGAAAAATAAGCTAGATGGTACCCAGGAATTGGGAAATGACTGAATCAATTGTAGTGTATGAATATAATGTGAACATATGTTGAAGGAGGTGGTTCAGAGAAACCTGGGCATATATAGTGTGAAGAGTGAAGTGAGGAGAACCAGAAGAATCATCTATATAATTACAAAATGTAAAAATTAAACACTTTCATAGCTTTAAACAACTTAAGAAACCTGATCAATACAATGACCAACTAGGATTCTAGAAAACTTAGGATGAAATGTTACCAACTTCTTTTATTTTATTTTTTTTTCTTTTTGGAGGGCAATTGAGGTTAAGTAACTTGCCCAAGGTCCCCCGGCCAGGTTTTTGTTTGTGTGTGCGTTAAGTGTCTGAGGTCAAATCTGAACTCAGGTCCTTCTGACTCCAGGGCGTTTGCTCTACTCACTGCACCACCTAGCCGCCCCTAAGAAACGTTACCAACTTTTAACAGAGAGATGATGATGGGTTTGTATATATATATACACACATATATATATACATATATATATGTATATATATATATTTATATATTTATATATATATATATATATATATATATATATATATATATATATATATATTGGTTTAGGCTAACAAGGGAATCTCTTTTGATCGGCTATGCATATTTATAATGACGGTGTTGATGTTCTTTTTCTTCAATTATCTAAGAAAGAAAAGTGGGAGAGAAAATAGTCCTTTAAATTAAAAAAAATGGTAATTTAGTTTTTAAAAGTTATTGGAGGGGGGCGGCTAGGTGGCGCAGTGAGTAAGAGCCCTGGCCTCGGAGTTGGGATGACCCGAGATTGAATCCGGCCTCAGAAAATGAGCACCCACACATAAATCATGACTAGCCGTGTAACCTTGAGCAAGTTACTTAACCCCAATTGCTTAAAAAAAAAAAAGTTAGGGGCGGAGCCAAGATGGCGGAGTAGAAACAGCTCATCCAAGCCTCTCTGCCCCCAGATTCTCCACAAACTATGTAAAAAAGGACTCTGAACAACTTCTGGAGCCCCAGCACCCACAGAACGACACAGAGAAGCTAACCTCCCGCTGAGAACAGCCCAGCAGCCCTACAGGAAGGACCAGCGCAGCGGTCTGGGAGCTGGCAGCTTGCAGAGCGCAGAGCGCAGGAGCCGAGCTTAGGTCCACATGAGCCGAGGTTTTAGCCCCAGGGCGGCAGGGCCAGCAGCCAGCTGGAGGAACCCCAGAACACCAGGAGCTGTGGAGACTCCAAAATTATCAACATAGACTTGCCTAGGACAAAGTAAGAGGTTAGTGTCCTATGGACTTTGGGACCTGTATTTGGGGAATGCGTCAGCTCCCTCCCCTGGGGGCTAGAAGCCGCTGAGGAGACACGCCATTTTGTAGTTTTCATAGGCACTTCCAGCTCCCAGCCTACAAATCGTGGGGAGATCCAGCGATCAGTCTTGGGGGGTAATCGCTCTTGCTTTAACCTCCCTGGATCTGGATTGTGATCTAGGGTGGAAGTAGTGGGTGGGTTTACAGCTTGCCAGAAACGGAAGTTGCCCCCCACACGTTCGGGACGAAAATTCCTCTATCTGGCCTTAAAGCCATAGTGTGGCAACAAGCCCAAAAGTCAAGCAATTAAGTGGCAACATGCCAAGGCAAAGGAAACAGAAAAATGCAACCCTGGACTCCTATTTTGGGGGCATAGAGCGGGAAAAGGACTGTGAGGTCAGAAGTCCTGCTCCAAAAGCCCCAGGGGAAAACATGAGCGGGTTGCAGGCCATAGAGGACCTTAAGAAGGACTTTAAAAATCAAATAAGAGAAGTGGAGGAAAAATTAGAAAGAGAAATGAGAATGATGCAGGAAAAGTATGAAATGAGGGTCAACAGCCTGACTGAGGAAAACAACACCTTAAAAAATAGACTAGCTCAAATGGCAAAGGAGGCCCAAAAGGGCAATGAGGAGAAGAATGCCTTAAAAAGTCGAATTTGCCAGATGGAAAAAGAATCTCCAAAGTTCACTGAGGAGATTCATTCCTTCAGAGTTAGACTGGAGCAAATGGAAGCTAGTGACTTTATGAGAAATCAAGATGCTGTTAAGCAGATCCAAACAAACGAAAGATTAGAAGGCAATGTGAAATATCTCATGGGAAAAACCACTGACCTGAGAATAGATCCAGGAGAGACAATTTAAAAATTATTGGACTACCTGAAAGCCATGATCAAGGAAAGAACCTAGAAATCACCCTTCAAGAAATTCTCAAGGAAAACTGCCATGATGTTTTAGATCCAGAGGGCAAAATAGAGGTTGAAAGAATCCACAGATCACCTCCTGAAAAAGATCCCAAAAAGAAAACTCCCAGGAATATTATAGCCAGGTTCCAGAATCCCCAGATCAAGGAGAAATACTACAAGCAGCCAGGAAGAAACAATTTCAATATTGTGGAAACACAATCAGAATAGCCCAGGACCTGGCAGCTTCTACACTGAGGGATCGAAGGGCATGGAATATGATATTCCAGAGGGCAAAAGAACTGGGAATGAACCCAAGGGTCACCTACCCAGCAAAACTGAGTATTTTGTTTCAGGGGAAAATATGGTCATTCAGTGGAATAGAGGACTTTCAAGCATTCTTGAGGAAAAAACCAGAGTTGAATAGAAAATTTGACATCCAGACACAAGAAGGAAGAGATGCCTGAGAAGGTAATCAGGGAAAAGAAATCAAAAGGAACTTATCAAAGTTGAACTATTTACATTCCTATATGGAAAAGCAATAACTGTGACTGATGATATCTTTCTCACTATGAAAATAATGGAAGAAGGGGTGTGGTCATATGAATACATATGTGAATGTGTGTATATGGTTACAGTTATATATGGATAGAGGGCATAGGTTGAATTTGTTGGGAAGGGAGATACTCAAGGGATGAAATTATGAGGTGAGAGAGGAAAGTGGCAAGAGGAGATGGGGAGAGACATGGTAGGGAAACTATCTCATGTAGGGGAAGTGGTTGCAAAGAGGGGGAGAATAAGGAAGGCTAAAAAGGCAAAACCACATTCACATTGAATTTGGTTCAGGGAGAAAATGACATACATACTAAATGGGATATCTCAACCTGCAGCAGGATAGGGGGAAGGGGGATGAGAGGAGGGATGATGGATGGGAGGGCATCCTTGGGGTGAGGGGAGGTTGGAAGTACCCACTATAGAAGAGGGACAGGATCATGTAGGGAATGGACCAGGTGGGGGTGGGATGAGTGGGAGGGAATTATAAGCAGCCTTGTACAATATATCTACTATGATAATGTTTTGCATAGCTAGACATGTACAACATATACTGAATTACTTATATCCCAGAAGGAATGGGTGACAAGGAGGAAGGAAATGGATCTGAAATTTGAGGTCGTAACATTAAATGTTTCAAATATATATAAATACTATTATTAATACTCTTTTGCCTGTAATTGGGAGATAAGATGTGCAGGCATTGGGACACAAAGATTCATCTTCCTCTAATGGAAAAGTCGATGGGGGTATGGGAGAAGGTATGGGAGAGAGCAGATTGGAGGAAGCGATATCTTGTGGGACTGCTATTCTGGGAGGTTGGGTAGGGGAATAATGGGGGGGAAATGATTGTAACTCAAAATCTGGCAGAAATGAATGATGTAAAACAGAAGTTAATAAAGTATTTGTTTAAAAAAAAAGTTATTGGAAGTTACTAGGGAAGGATTATTGATGAGAACTATGAGTGCGATTTTATTTTTATTATTTCTTGTTGAACAATGATAAGAAAGTAGAGGAAGAGATTATGTGAGATAAAATAGGCATATTAATGATGGACTTCTGGGTATAGGAACATGAAAATAAATTAGTATTTAGATTGTACTTTAAGGTTTACAACACACTTTACATATATTAACTCATTTGATTCTCAGAACAGCCCTCTGAGGAACATGATGTTATTATGATACACATTTTACAGATGAAGAAAATGAGTCACAGTGAAGTTAAGTGACTTGACAGGGTAACAGTGTTAATAGGTGTCTGATGTAGGATTTAAACTCAGGTCTTCATGACTCCAAGTTCTATGCTCTTTCCACTGAGCCACATAGTTGCAACAAGAACCAATATTTAGAGCTTTGAGAAACCAAATGATCATAAATCAATAAAATTCTCAAGCAGGGGAATTCTATAGCAAGCTTTTGATTGCAGTATTTTCAACTTCACTGCATACAGTATTAAATCAAGATCTGTTGTTTGATAATCTGATTATTGAGACAATATTTTACCCATACAAAATGCTTTCCCTCCCCCATATTCATTCAACTCTTTGCCTTTAACAAAAGATTCTAAAAAAAACCTTTTAAGAAAAGTATTGTCTAATATTTATTACCTATGTTACCTTGGCTATGTCATTGCTTTATTTCCTTCACTATTAAGTAAGAAAAGATATTAGGCAAGCTTATGTCTAAGTATTTCGTATATTAAGTCTGATCTTGCTACTATAATGATAAATATCAAGGTTATACACATACACATACATACTATACACACACACACGTGCATACATATATACACATACCAATACACATATATTCAAATAATTACTCATTTTGGACAAAAACTTTTTCCCCATATTTTTCATTTTCTTTTTTTTTTTTTAAAGCAATTGGGGTTAAGTAACTTGCTCAAGGTTACACGGCTAGTCATTTGATTTATGCGTGGGTGCTCATTTTCTGAGGCCGGATCTGATCTCGGGTCATCCAAACTCCGAGGCCAGTGCTCTTACTCACTGCGCCACCTAGCTGCCCCTTTGGTGCAATTGGGGTTAAGTAACTTGACCAAGGTTACACGGCTAGGTTTTTGTTTGTGCGGATTAAGTGTCGGAGGCCGGCTCCGAACTCAGGTCCTTCTGATTCCAGGGCCGGCGCTCTATTCACTGCGCCACCTAGCCGCCCCTATTTTTCATTTTCTATTGATTTTCTTTAGTTGTCTTAGAGATCTAATTTATATAAGGTAATCATCATCTTTAACAATCAGTCATCTGCCAGATAAAGTATTCTATGTTCAAGGTACTAGGAATAAATATATATATATACATATATATATATATATATATGTATATATATATACATATATATATATATATATATATAGATTTATATATATAATTTTTGCCCTCGGGAAGCTTACATTCTAATGAGGGAGTATTATGGTAATAAGATTTGAAGATCTTCTATGTCCCTTGAACTTGCTGAGCAGCAGGAAGTAGTGGGGCAGGGAGGAGTTCAAGCCTAGTAGAAGCCTGGCTGATGCCAGCCAGGTGACTAGAAACAGCAGTGGAGGCAGTGTGGACTTCTTTTTTTGAGCCAGTCAGAATTTCTACTAAGGCCTCCTGCTGAAGACTGCCAGGAACAGGAAGTGCAAGGGGACAGAGCAGCTGGGAGGGAGCTGTGTGAAGGCCAAGCAGTTACCATGAGTGAGGAGAGGAGAATCTTTGCCTAGGGTAGCCCATTCTGTTTTGAAGGGTCAAAATGTGGGTGTTTATGCATTAAATATATGTGCCAACTCTGTGGCTATGGTGATGTCTTTGACTTTCTGGTTTTGTACTCAGTTTTCTAATATTTGAACAAATGTTCAAGCTATGTACCCATGTAGAAAGCCTGTTACATTTCATGATTAATAACCATATCAGCATATTTATAGTTACCCTAGGCATTGTGAATAATGCTTTGTCGATACAGAGAGATACCATATACAAATCATAATAGACCAGATAAATAGAAGATAGTTGGAAGGTAACTTGAGGGGAATGCACTAGAAACCAGGGAGATCAGGGGGAAAAAAACATGGAAGAAAAAGTGCTTTAGCTGAGTCTTGAAAGAAGCCAGGGTATGTTAGAGTCAGATGTTGGGAGTGAGAAGCTTCCAGGTCTGAGGAAAAACCAATGCAAAGGTACATTTAAGTTAGATGTTGTGAGGTTGTGTGTACTCACCTTTCTCTAATTTAAAGGATTATAGAATTAAAGGGTAAAAGGTAACTGTATTTTATATATAAATTAGTCTTACAAGTTCTCATAGGAATAATAACCACGCTTTGCTTGATCTCAAAGCTAGGAGATACTACAACTAGAATTTGAACTCTAGCCTTCTAACTTTATATGACTTTTTTTTTTTTTGCTTTTTTGTGGGCAGTTGGGGTGAAGTGACTTGCCCCAGGTCATAAGGCCAGTTTTTGTGTTAAGTGTCTGAGGCTGGATTTGAACTCAGGTCTTCCTGCTTTCAGGGCCAGTGTTCTATTCACTGCACCACCTAGCTGCCCCTATATTTCTCTTCTACAACATGGTGTGGTTGGTTGGTTGGTTGGTTTTTGTCCTTTGCTCTCAAAGAGGACCAAAATGACAGCACTATGCTAAGTCAAGTTTCATTGTGTCTGACTGTGGCTGATCAGACCACTACAAGCTTGGAATGTTCAACCACAGGTTGGGCACAAATAGTCCATGTGAATATTTGGGGGGGTTCTCTAAATTTGCACATCCTGTGTTTCCTTTTAGCTATTTAAGTTCTGCTGATATACTTCTAACTTAACCATCTTTGTATGTGTCATGTACAAAATTTAAGTATCTCCACAAATTGCATTGTTCTGGTTTATGGATATACATTAGTTCAAATTCATCCTCAGACACATATTAGTTGTGTGGTCTTGGAATTCACTTGACATCTGCCTCCATTTCCTCATCTGTAAAATAGCAGTAATAATACCACCTACCTATCCAGGTTTTTCTGAGAGTAACAAGAAATACTATTTCAAAGCTTCTATTTTTATTAATGTATACATAGATACTAGGTAATAAATAATTCATTATTAGACTTTGAGGCAGGTGAATAGTCTCTTTATTCCATAAAAAAAAAATCTCATAGAGGTTTAATAATTTGCTGTAATGGAAATGCAGATTTGAAGATCTTCCCTGCTCCTAGGCCCGTTGATTGGCTTAAGTGACTCTGAGAACCTTCTTTAGTTTGAAAATATACTCTGAGGGGGCAGCTAGGTGGTGCAGTGAGTAGAGTGCCAGCCCTGGAGTCAGAAGGACCTGGGTTCTCTGACCTCAGACACTTAATGTGTACACAAACAAAAACCTAGCTGTGTGACCTTGGGCAAGTTACTTAAACCCAATTGCCCTCCAAAAAGGCAAAAAGAGAAAAAAAATATATGTGTGTGTGTATGTATACACACACACACACACACACCCCCATATATATATATACATATACACATACACATACACACACACACACACACACACACACACACACACACACACACACACACACACACATATATATACGCTGCCCCTTAATAGGCTGAATGTGACCACATGGAGCCTGTGGTAGGAGGCTTGGTTTTCAGTAATGACCACACCTTGAAGGCTATATAATTCCTGATGTGAGGCTTTGCTTTGGGGCTCACTTTGAGAAGTGTTGTGTGATTTGACCAGCCCCCCCCACCCCCGGCTTTAAAAACCCAGATATTGATGCTTCCCTCTCTGGTAACTGTGATTTTGGTATTGATAATGGTTGAACAGTTTGGAAGCCTGTCTGTTTGAAGTTGATCTGTACACTTTGAAGTTCGGGGTGCTGACCTTTTTCCCCTGAACTAGGTAAATGATATATGTTTGATTGATTAAAGTAAGTTTGTTAACCAATTTTGAATTGCTTTCCTTTAAAAAGCTGATATAAGAACTTGTATTGGCAGCCACCCTGGTGATGTTGGGGTGCTTGCTGCTACACTTGCCAAGGTTACATGGAAAATTCCAGAATTTCATTTAAAAATAATTTCCAATAACTATATCCTAATCATACCAATTTTGTTTCTTTGATTTACAGTGTTTAATAGTCTCTCTGTAATTTGCTATGACCTCTTTTCTTCCATCTTGTTTTACATCTCCTACTATATTTTCTAAGTACTCCTGAGCACTGGTTTGGAATTTCTCTCTAATTTCAGCTCCTCCTACCTCAATTTTGGTCAGGGAAATGCTCTCATGCACACCCCCCCAAAAAAAATTCCTCTCCACTGTTCAGAACTACAACCTGATTTGAACCTGATGGAAATATCAAAAGCAAGAAGATTCTCGGGTCCCTTTCAACCTAAACACAGTCCTCCAAGCATCAAAGATTTAATTTTCTTTTTTTTATGAATTTTCAGACTTTTTGATTCCAGGCCAGAAATGAAAACTCTGAATTACAATGTAGCTAAAGTGACTCCCAATATTTCTGGTCCTTTCAGAAGAAACTACTTGAAAAACTTGGCCAGAAAACTCTGGAAGCATGCCAATTCAAACTGCGCAGTATTGGGTGTGAATAATTCAGGTAAGGCTTGAATAATCCTTTGTACTTTTTAGTGTTTTTCTGTATTTATCCAGTCCCTTAGATGTTTTTAGATTTCCATAAGTTGTTTCTGAAACAGAACACAGGAAATAAGAAGTTAAGAAATATTCACTTAATAAGCCTTTACAGGGTTCACATTTCTGAGGCAAAATTTGAAAATTATTTAAACATGGCTTCATTCTTTCAAAGACTTTTTTTTTTTGGTTTGCTTATTCTCCCAGTAATTATCATGACTCAAGGGTCATTTCATAAGAAAAAATGTTTGTGGTAGAAGATGAAATAGGAAAATATGATTCTAAT